>CATQJL010000112.1:19139877-19209419 GCA_958299035.1 Cylicocyclus nassatus
TGAATATGCCTAGTCCCAATAGCTATAATTCGTTGAAAGGAAGTAATTGCTGTGATTATGAATATTCTATTAACAAGGGAGAAGCACACCTACCAAAAATTTTAATAAGTCCTTTTGAGACGTTTTCGTGGGGCGTGCGTTACAGACTTAACTTGCGCATCAAAACGCTCGTAGAGTTTCCAGATAGTCGTTCTGCAGTTAATAAACGTACCTTTGAGATCAGCATTTCAAGCCAAGATCAATGATATTTAGCTTGTTTTTAATGGCTGAGATAAATTCTGACCAATTCCTGTTTGGGGAGACCTATTCTTAGTAGAATCTCTAGCTAACAATAATTTCTTGTGCATTTGCTTACGGAAGTCGCTGGCATAATTGCGGTTTACTTTTCGTAAATGTTGGCAATAAATATGATTGCTACATCTGATCTAGATAATAGGCTCTCTGGAAATCTGTGCAGATTTTGCAAGGTTTTAATCTAGATTGTCACTCCGTTGGGAAATCATATTTTGAGACCAAATGAAAACATTTGTAATAGCAGGTCCCTCTTTATTGAGTTGGAATTTGCTCGAATTCTTAAAATTCAAGCGATTTCCAGCATTTTCTGTCGAGTGGGCGAGGCTCACCATAAGGGGGATTAGCTGCCCTGCCCACAGGTATACCATCTCAAGTCTCTACTAAAGGCTCTATCTCACTACTTACAAAAAAAAAAGATTTTCGATTTCTTTCTCCAGAAAAATTTCTAGGTCATTGACGACGCGACAATTGATGTTTGGAACTAAATTTCTCTGCTTTATAATTTATCAGAAGAACTCAATGTATAATTTGTAGGTTGAAGCATCTTTGTTCAGCAATGTGTCATTAGAATACTCCTCTTTTCTGAATGAGTTTGAGTCGAAAGAGTGTGTAGGGGAGATTCTTGAGTTCTTGAGGCTTTCTCTATGGACGCTTGGAAAGTCCAAATAGACTAACAACAGCAACAAAAATTGAAAGAGCATGAAAAGCGCTAGATAGCGTGCGGTAATTCGCTAGAAGCATGGTGACAGGAGAAGGTTGCTTTAAAAAGAACTTCAATAACTGCATTTTTTCTCGAATATAATAATATGATTATTCTATAATATTTTAGTATATGTCACAATTCTTATTTCTCGAAACCATTTTAAATCAAAATGGGATTGATCTCATATAAAACTGGCATTTAGCACTAGTGGTAGTACGATTGGCATAGATTTGTCCTCAGCCATAAAGCTTCCGTTGCTGGAAAGAAATGTAGTCTTGTACATGGTCTAGTTTATAGAAGATATCAGTTTTAGCGCTGAAAATCCAAAAGCAACATTTTTTCTTTTTTCCACTCTAGCACACTATGAGAGTCGGATCAAAACGGTAACGCTCTTCATTACTGGTTTGTAATAAAACGCAAAACACATTAAAGTTATTATAGGGGCACGAAAGTAAGTATTTATCGGTGAGATACGATGATTTGCTGCGCAGGTCTTCATCGGCTCGGTAGAGGGGGAAACGTGTCAATTTGAACCATAGTAGGTTCCCAGTGGGAACAATTAGTTGCTTGAAATGGCACGTTTTGTCGAGATATTCTTGCAAAAATGAGCTACACGAAATTACCAATTATATGAAGCCACATCCGTAAATATGCTTCTATGCAGACTCCTGTAAACCTGATGCTATACTTCTGCATGACATCACGAAATCTTCAAATAAGGAAAACCTGATTTATGCTTCAACAATAAGAACGAAAATTTATAACTTGTAGTAACTGATAGGTTTGCGCGTTTTTATGTATGTGTCAGGTTAAACCGGAAGTTTGTCCGCACCATTTTCAAGAAATCGTAACTTTTTAGTGTTATCATAGTCTTGAGGGCCATCAAAACTATCAAAAAAGTAAATCATTTACTAGGTTGAGTCAAAAGTAATGAGTGCTCTTTGCATTTCATTTCAATTTTCTTTCTTCAGCAGTCAGGTGATCGGACCATCTCATAAAGGTCGAAAATTTTTCAAATTTTGAGCCCATGTTTTTGATTAACTTTAGCTGTTATTCTTCCCATTTCAAAGTTTCCAAAAAAGTTCGATTGCATCAAGACAAAGGGCCTGGTTTTATGCAAGTCACTTTTCAGGTTCACCAAACCAGCCTACGGAATTTTCAAGATAACTCCTCTAAAAACCCTCATTTTATGAAAAACAGCGCAAAGCAAAGCCTCAAACCTTACGAAATCCGCATTACTCGAAAGGTTCAGCAATTTATCATCTCAACCTTGATTTTAAGAGATAATTAAGCGTTTACCGCCATAAAATATCGCAGTTCATAACTTTTGGACACAGCCATCCGCAACTGTAGAATTCAAAGGGCAGGCGTTTTAAGTTCAAAACCTGCGATTGTTTCAGTCGCTATGGGAAGACCTAGTTAAGAATATAATTGTTGGGAAGAGAAAGAAAAACTGCACCGAGTAGAGCGGAAATTTGCCTATCGATGCTCTATCTGGTTTGAGGATAGGATAAGAAGAGATGTGAAGTTCTCACTATTTTTGACTTACCCTAGTACTTCCTGATGACAAATTGCTCATCCCCTTGTAAGCTCTGATTGCGGAGATAACGATGGAGAAAACAGATCACTTGAAATCCAGTGATTTTATGCACGACTGCTAGAAAAGTGCGCAACAATTTGAGATTGTCGCCATAGTTTTTTCGACCTCCTTCTATCTGAGCATAATTCTTGCGATCGCGCTCTTCTTCGAAAAGTTAGGGCGAGTTTAAGCCAAGGTTGTAAAGCCAATTTTTGCATAGCACATCTAGTGGCATGTAGGCCCGCACAAAAGTACGAGCGTGCAAGACGCACACCTTCAGAAATTACGCACCAATTAAATCTATAGCCCTTGGCCAGCAAGATAGGGTCCTTATTAAGGTATTCTGCAGTGTGGATTTGTTTGATAAATCAGTAAGCCATGGGGCCATTGATCTTGGCATTGTTGAGGGGTGTACGTCCAAAGGCGCACGTTTCTGCAGTCGTCATTACCAAAAGGGATTCGTACTCTATAAAAGCGTTTCCAGATTTCGAAAGTTTTGTCATTATATCCGAAAGTGAGTTGGAATCCGAAAGCAGCAAATTTAATCTGGACTTCTTCACTCTTCTAGCTAGTGACAGTTGATAAATAGTGCCTTTCGACCGCCTCCCTAGACCCCTTATGCCAAAAACTGTGTTGACTAACTTTTGTAGCTACTTAATGTTTAAGCTCGACCTGACCCATGTTCAAGAGCCGCAAAGGTTCTGATATGGTGACAGCTCATTGGTAATCGCCGGGCACTCGTCCTTGCGGTCGATTTCTGGGTTCGCCTGGGTTCGCATCGCTGTCCAAAAAGCCTCGAGTGTCTTGCGCTATAGGATATCAGATTCATGCACCAGGACTCGAACTTGAATCGCTACCTACGTAGTGTCGTCATGGCTGAGCCTGCGATGCATGCTTAACAGTGTAGTTACATCACACTTAACGAGACCATTAAAGTGTTTCTTGGTGCGTGCACACAAGGGGCGTTCTTTTTAACACGTTTCGGACCGCGAAATCGCGCGCGGCGAGAAAGAGTGTACTTTCAGCCGTTAGCCTACAAAGAGACCTCATTTCGCAGCCTGTGGGTCACAACTGTAATCAGCATGTCAGATAAGCTCCATACCCATAGTTCTGAGTGAATTCGAAGTGTTTGAATTTTGTGGCTTGAGAGGAACTTTTGTGCTTTCTTGAAAGAGAGGAGTAAGAACTTAGTTTCAAATAGTATTCAAAAGTATCTATGTTGTACACGGTACACATCATTATTGAAGCTACGGTTTTCTCTTTGAAACCGAAGCAAAGAAAACTTGCGACGTCGCACGCGTTGTTCGCGTTGCCGCACTTCGTTGCAACTGTTGTTCGATTTGTCCTCATATCATCATCTCTATATAATAAAGCGCACGGTGTCTCTCTGAAACATTCCCCCCCCCCCTCGTGAGATGTCAACAGGTTTGTCGTTGCGTGCCGTTGCAGGCGTACAGGGTTGATGACTCATTACCTGCGCCACCTAAGGGTAAACAGTCTGGAAAGTTGCCCTTTTGATCGAAGATGAGGTTTACAATAAGTTGCACATGACCTCGCGTGATGATTCCATCGATGTTTGAGAAGTATGCGCACCAAACCATTGACGACTGGCTTAGCTTACCCTAAGTTCAGTTTGTCGTCATCCGTGAGGCGCCGCATATGAGCTTTCACAAAACATCCATATGCGCAAAGCACTATGTTTTCCAGAACTTAGTGCGAGAAACTGGGAAAAACATACTGCTCAACCCGCAACCACAGATGTATTATACGAGCTCTGCATTTGCGAGAACATTTTGCAGCTTTTCGGTGGATTTTGCACAAACTTGGAAAATCTATGAAAATCGTTCAGATTTCATGAGAACTCTGAGTGATAAATCGAACAGCTCTACTTTCGGACCAGTTTCTAGCAATAATCATGGCCCACATTCCGCACAATCACATACAGTTTGTCCCCAATGGAGATCAGACCCAACCATTGGCTAAATTTACGGCTGGCAGTGCTCGGGGGTAGCGCTGCACTGCATATGCGCTCTTTGAGGGAGCGCAAATGAGGAGAGAGACAAACTAGAGTAGACGTGTCGCAGTACCCTCCCTCCCGATCTCGGACTAATTAAAACTGAGACAGACTCTATGATATTACGAACTCGAGTTTAGTCGAAAACGAAATTTTGACCGAGTCATATGCAAAAAAGACTGCAAGTTTCAAAAAATTCTTCAAAAGCGGACTTGATCCGCTGACTAATTAATCTATGTTGAGACCACAGCTCCGTCTTCTATCATGCTTCAACGCCAGGAATTCGCGAGTTGATCGGATTTCGCATAACTTCTCTCAAAAAACAGATACGTTCTCTTTTACGTAGGACAACTAAGTTTTTGCGAGTACAACTTTTTGGGACATCTCTACAGTAATAATCATACTCATCTGAAAGCCCAGGAATGTGAGCACTAAGCTCTTCCCGAATGAGAATAATCAATGTTGCATCGGATTGATTACAAACCCTAATTCATTTGAACTGTAGACATTTTGATAAAAAGCGTTCTCATCTAATCTGTAGCAGATACAATTCCTTTTGATATAGATACGCTGAAAATGAAATATCCAATAAAGACAGTACCGCTTCGAAGCATTGCTCACACCCACTTACCATCAGTTAGCATTTACGAAATTTGCTTCTCAAATGCTCTGCATTATACTCCTGTTCGCTTGACAGCTTTTTTTACAAAAAGATTTTTTGCACGCAACACAACGAAAATCATAATAGTGTTGTAGATCTTTCTCTTCAAAGTATCTCGGCACAGAAAAATGTCCATGCGATGTGCTTCCTCTATAAAAATCATCACCTAACTCTTTATCTGAAAAACTCTTGCCATTCATCATTGAACGATAATCATACTCTATAATAAAGCGCAGGGGGGACCATGTGACTCATGCGTTTGTCGCTATGTCTCGAATGCACCCATTGCACCCAGGATGTCTGCTTTCCGAGATGTTGACTGGAACGCCCTTTCGTGCTCGACTCCATAAACAGTAACATTGATTAGCAATATTGTCACCGAGTGATAGCTCGCTTCAGTTTATAGCGCATTAGGATGGGTCAACTTTCGTATCAGTTTATTTTAGTTAATAATTTCTACAACTTAATTGTACAAAAGCATTGCTTTACAAAGTTGTGAGTGGTGCAGCAGAAACTCCAGATGTGATTTTCCTCATAAAGGTTCTCAATTTTGATACACTAACAGCCATATTTTTATTATCTGTTCAACATTTCATAGTGTGAACAAAATAGTGGGATTCTGGCCGCATTGTAACTAAAGGGAGTGTGACAGGCTGGAAAGGCCTGCAAGGTAGGAAAATGGGGGGAATTGAAATATGGCAGATAAGTTTCGTGAATGTAAGCTAAATCATAAGCACATTCATGAAGGGTCTGAGGAAAGGAAGCGGAGTAGGATGAAATTCTACTTTCTGATTGTGAGGTTAAATGTAAAATCTACCAACAGTAAGAAGTTCGAATTTTATTCGAAAACTTGATAAGGAATGTTTTGAACAGTAGGTGATTTGAGATAGGGAAGAAAAGGGAAATCCAATTTCTTACCATGAGGAACTACCGCAGATGGCGCTTTTTGTAGAATGGGAAAGCCTGCACCTTAGTCAGCAAATTCTTTGTCGGACTGTCGGAGTTTCTTATGAGCTAAAGAGCTGGGATTAACTTACCACTCTTCAGTGCTTTCTAATAAAATTTTGCGTGCCTGAAAGGTATGCTATATGGGGTTTGTGCTCTGTACCAGTATAGGTGCGGTGGCTGGGGAGGGACCGGGGGGGGGGGGAGGGAAGGGACGAACGTCGGGGTGGGAAAAGAGGGGTGAGAAAGGTACTATGGCACGGACGGAAAAAGCTGGAGTGGATTTAAGCATTTAGTGGCACACTTAATCCGAGTTACGAAGATTGTAGTGGAGCTAAGGTAACATGTGGCATAGAGCTTTTTGAGCCCAAATCAGCTAAAGTTATTCAAGTAGTCGAAGAGCTAGAGACTAGGAAGTAACTACTATTCGATGCTCTCTACACCTGCCTGAAAGGTTTTATGCTATACTTTCGGCTACGAAAAGTTGAAGACAAAACTTCACAAGTTCTAGCTTTTAAACACTTTTTACTCCACACACACAGCCAGTTCAAAGCGCCGCGAAGCGGCGCTTTGAACTGGTACTCTATAATAGAGCGCAGGGGGGGGGGGTGTGACTCATGCGTTTGTCGCTATGTCTCGAATGCACCCAATGCACCCCCAGCGCGACCAAAAACGAGATGTCTGATTTTCGAGATGTTTACCGGACTGCACTTTCATACCCAACTCCATAAGCAGTAACATTGATTGGTTATATTGTCATCAAGCATCCCCACCTTCACATTCATCATTACGAAGATTATCAACTCCGAGTAATAGTGAATCAGGTCAGTTAGCATTTACGATATTTGCTTCTCATATGCTCTGCATTATACTCCTGTTCGCTTGACAGCTTTTTTTACAAAAAGATTTTTTTGCACGCAACACAACGAAAATCATAATAGTGTTGTAGATCTTTATCTTCAAAGTATCTCGGCACAGAAAAATCTCCAGGCGATGTGCTTCCTCTATAAAAATCATCATCTAACTCTTTGTCTGAAAAACTCTTGCCATTCATCATTGAACGAATATGCAGCATTTTTTGAAAGTCCCAGCCAGTTTTTTTTTTGAAAGCCTGCAAGTAAAGCTTCTCGCACTTCCAATAGCAAAGTCTCTTTTAAAGGCATTTTTAGAAATGATTATGACTCACAACGTTTTGCATGCAGTTTACAAATTTCCGCACTTTGTCCATGCAATGCAAAAGATCTTTAGAAGATTGATTTCACCTCAATATTGTTAATCAAAATAAACGGATTTAACAATAAGAGGAATCATACATAGTCACTGAGTCGCAAAACTCATGCAAGAGTGCACTTTTATCACTAAATTTTCCAAAACTACTGTTCAGCGGATGCTCCCACAATGGAGTTGTGACGACTCTGAATCTACATGCCCAAAATTAGAAAATGTGTTTGCCACAGAATAATCATCGTGCCGTTTATCGTTCCCCAAATATTCTGCTGTCGGCAAATATACACCCTATCAGCAGTTCTCATGTTAAAAGATGCACAATGACTCCGAAAGTCAGCTCCTAAGAAATGACAACTTTACGTTTGCTGACAGTTTTTTTCCTTTTTATTTTCGTAAACCAAATCGATATGCCAGAGAGGTTTTTCTGTAAAAAAAATGATAGTGACTACGCCTCTATAAATTTGCGGTGATTCATGTGACAACAGCAATCATCACATCATCATAGCCATTCTGTTGTCAAAAGAGGTGTCCACCAATGCTGTGCAGTTCTTTTGCGCTTACAACCATCAAGAAAGCCGCAGAGGTCTATATAAGATTTCTGTTCTCAGGGGTTTTCAGAAGAAGAGTATTCCACGTCTCTATTCGTTGCTTACAAGGTTCCGCAAATGCCTCAAGAAAGTTATCCTATATATCATTGCTCAATGCATCAGACTTTCTATACTAGCTAGAATTTTGTAGCGCATTTTCTGCTTATGAGCGTACACTATCTACACGGAAAGTAATTACTGCAGTAAGCACTATGTTGGCAAAATGCGATCGAGGTGGCTTTCCTATCATGAATGTTTGACTCTAGACGTTATGCTAAGACTGTTTTCAGTTGGTTTCCTTATTGGAAAAGTCAGCATTCAGAGTCAGTTCCGAAAAATATGTACAGTTGCCGACTAATTCTTTTGCGCATGCGACCCACAGAAAATCTGCCACTTATATTTCCATTCTGTATTGAGGCAAATTTTTCTTAAAAATAATTGATTTCACACCTCTGAAACTGGATTGCTTTGGGAATTTTTACACGTTCAACAAAATTACAACATGTCATGGTTCGCGTTTGTATGATCCTTCACGTTAGCCATAATTTCAACATACAGTTTCTCAGTATTTTTTGTTATGGGTGGTCTTACATTGCCATATCATTTGTGTGATAAAATCATCAAGACAAGTATCCTATGAATATTTAGTTATCTTAAGTGGTTAAATGAAGCAAAACTTTATGGGGGCAAGGGTCCGCACTTACATGTTGACAAGTTGCCGACTGAGGCGAGTGATTGCCGAGGGTGCGGAGGGTACAGATTTGTCAACAAGGCTAGCGTGTTTCCGTAGGGGTAAGCATCGTCCCTCCTCGAGGAATGTTTTCGAAAGGGGTGCGGCTATTAAGTGCAAAAAGGCTATAGTTGCGGAGGTGCCGACACTCTTGTAAGGTTGCTAACAGTTCATCCCCCCCCCCTCCTCTTTCACAAGTTTGTACTTGGAGGTATGACTTGGACACTCGTTGTCTTGCGTAAACATGCTGTAGTAGTTTCAAATTTACGCTTCGACTGTTCACATTCTCATCTTCCTGCTGAACTTCTTGGCTGTCCATAATTGGTTAGAGTTCATGGCTGCCCATAACTGGTGAGGACTGATGAGGGCAGTTCTTTGTTCTCCTCGAAATAAAAGGTGAGCGGCCCGTAGGGCGATTCTTATAGGTCTCTAGAGCTCATATTGCAATCATTTTCACAACTCCGGTCTGTTCGTTGTCCATTGGGCAGATCTTTCAATGCGTAAGTTGTTCAAAGGGCAATTCCTTGATTTGTAGGGGCTCGTAAGGCACTTCTACTAGAAATATCAATCTGTAAGCTCCCCATAGGGAGTTTTTTCGATAGTTATCGGGTTCGAGGGGATTTGAAGGGTTTGTCAAAGTATAGGTCCGCAGGTGGAACACCTGATTTTTGTAAGTATAGTTCTATAGGTGGCTATATAGGTATTATAGCCCCTACAGGTCTATAGGTGGACCGTCATGCGGTTCTTTTAAATACGATTGTAGGGGGCTCGTAGGACAATCATTCAATTATTTCCATTAGCTCCTTATGGGACACTTTTTAGGTCAATAGTTATTTCTCGAAATGCTGGTCTATAAGCGGCCAGGGCACCTCCTAGAATTGTCGGTCATTGGGTTCGTATGAAGCTTAAATATCGTAAGCGGTTCAGAATTATTTTTTCTTTGGATACTGGTTTTTGAGGGACTTTCGCAGAGCGGTTCTTTCTCATATATAGGGCAGTTTTCTCCTCGAAATAACGGTCTAATCCCATACGACAGTCTTTCTCAAAGTATTGGTTTGTGGGTGGCCCGTAGAGAAAGTTTATCACAAATTATTGGTTCCTATGGATTCCAAGGGCAGTTCTTCCTCAAAAATACCATTGTGTAGGTTTCTAAATAGCTGGTAGCTTCATTTTTTTCTCAAAATTCGGGTTTTGGCTGTCCATAGAGTAGATCATATGTGAGCGCCTCCGTAGGGCAGTACAGTTTGTAGGTGGTAACGAAATATATTTTAGGATATCGGGCTGGTCCCCATAAGGAAGTTATTTTTCATGATTTTTGGTCTGTGGGGAAGGAGGGCGGTGGGGGGGGGGGGAGGGAAATTGGACTTGTAAGATAGTTCTTCTTAGAATATCGGTCTGTAGGGCGGCATTAGCGCAGTTCTGTCTCAAGTATGGGTTTGTTGGGGGTCAGGGGAGGGGCCTTTAGGGCATACTTTCTAAACGGTCTACAAGCTTCCGATAGGGCAATTCTTTTTTTATAAACGTCGGTCTATAGGAAACTTGTGAGTAACTCCTTAACACACCGGTCTGTCAGTGGCCCATAGGGCATTTTGTTCCTATGATTACCGGTCTGCACGTAGGGCTGCTATTCTTCAATACCAGTGCTTCACCTCTGCTTCGCCGAGGTTCGCACTGGCATCGTGAACCGTGGTAAACTCACTTTCTGAGAGCTTGTCTCTCAAATCATTGTTCGCTTTATTGCAACGTGAGCTGTAGTTAAAAATGAACCACACTCGCTATCTTAACCTCACATGATGTTTAGTATCGTAAGTCATTCCTCACTGTAATTTCGTAACGGACAAACTCCACACAACTTCAGATCAGGGTAAAGCGGGGGGTGCGGCACGCCGCAGGGGGAGGGGTCGTTAGGGGGGTAGGTAGGAAGGGGGGGTCGTATCGACCCAAGGTTAAAAGCGCTTGTACAAGCTGTGTGACTAAATTGACTTGATGAAAGCGCTGTTGAAATCCTGCAAAATTCAAGTTCAACGACACAAACTTGCAGATACCGTATGCCTACCGTAACCTACCGTACCTCTAATCAAGCATAATTGTCGTAATCCGCGTGTCGAATAACCTCTATGCGCCAAGTTTCAGCGAACTCTGAGGTCTCCGGGTAGTAAACAACCTTGTATAAAGCAGTAATTTAAAACATGATTAACTTCATCTTAACGGTGAGTAAGCTACCTCTTCTTGCACTCAATACAAAGCACTACTCCTTCTTTGTCCACCTCAGGAATCCCGCTTCAGAAGACCTCCAAACTGTGGACTTAGAAGCCAACCAAAATTTCGTTTTTCCCATTTTTCGCTTTTGATCGCTGTGCTTTCACCAAATATTACTCAGAGCTAAGAAGACGAATCAGGCTCAAAACATTCCTATGGAATCTACGAGGTTTAGGCTATTGATTCATATAAATACTGTCCGCTAAAAATGTTTTTTTTTATAGTTAATGGCCTGCGGCACCCCCCCCCCCCTCAAAACCTGCGGCTGCCGCAGGTTTTGAGGGAGGGTGCCGCAGGCCATTAACTATATCAAAAAAACATTTTTAGCGGACAGTATTTATATGGATCGATAGCCTAGATCACCTAGTTTTCACAGGAGTGATTTGAGCCAGATTCGTCTTCTTAGCTATGAGTAATATTTGGTGAAAGCACAGCGATCAAAAGCGAAAAATGGGAAAAACGAGATTTTGGTTGGCTTCTAATTCCACAGTTTGGAGGTCTTCTGAAGCGGGATTCCTGAGGTGGACAAAGAAGGAGTAGTGCTTTGTCTTGAGTGCGAAAACGGATAGCTAATTCACCTTTGAAACAAAGTTAACCATGTTGGAATTTGACTATTTCACTTAGGTAGCCTAGTATCTTGAATCTTCAGAATTCGCTCAAACTTTGTCTACAGGGGTTAATTGACATGCTCATTATGGATATGTTGCCCATTATGTTTGACAGGGCCTCCAAGTAATGCTATCTTAAGGGTGTGGTACACATAGGGCGGTTGCCTCTTGAAATAGTAGTCTCCAAGCGGCTCCTAGGGCTTTTGAAGGTTGGTTTGAGAATTTGAAGGGCAATTCTCTTTAAAATATTCGTCTGTGTGCGGTCCACAGGGCAACCTTTTCTCGAAGTGAAGAACCGCAAGCGGCTCATGGGTCCTTTTTCACGGGCAGTTCCCACAGGACAGTTACTCATCAGAATAAGGGTCTGTAAGCGGCCCGCAGGGCAGTTTTTTTTCGTCTGTAGGCAGTCCACACGGCTTCCTTGCAATACTGGTTTGTAGGGGGAGGGGGGGGGGGGAGTTGGCAGATTCATTTCAGAGTATAATATCATTTGTAGGGGTTCGAAGGACAGTACTTTCTCAGGTTACCACTCCGTAAGGCACGTATGTAAGTTTTTCCCTATGAAATATCATTCTGGAGGATCGCAGAGCAGCTCGTATATTGCTCTGTAGGCGTACGCGAAGCAGTGTTTATTCACAAAAGGTGGTCTGTAGGCAAGTAGGGCATGAGAGAACAATGCTTGTCTTCGCTGCCGAAATTTTCGGGGACTAAGGTATTTTTTTCAGTGTTCATCTGAGTTATTGTAGACTACATCATCGTTTTGAGAGTCGCTGCTTGGTGACTCTCAGTGGAGATTGGTGGAAAAATTTGGTTCAAAGAGAACTTTTAGAAAGGGCTCAAAAATATCGATTAATCAGCAATGAGGGTTCTTAAAAGAGAGTCAAAAGTCACTGATCAATTAGTTTCATGTTGTCCAGAACTAATAGAAAAGATATAAAACGTAATGTGATAGTGGTGACAACTACACGGTTAAAAAGTGTTGCCCCAACCCACTTGCAAGCGGCCCTTAGGGTCGCTAGTCTCCTAAACAAATATGCGCGGCACAGTTCTACAGAGTCATTTGAAAACTAGGAGCTTAGATCTTTGATTTAACAACTTTGGACTAAAAGGAAACCTCCTGTAAACGCCAAAAAGATCCTTCAAAGCAGCGTGCTGCACCATGTGCAGCACCGGTCCGAAACGTGTTAACCAATATACGTGTCTTCACATTTTCCGCATACGATAAGGTAGATATTAGCACCTGATGCCTTGCAGTCTCCTTCCGTGCTAAATGGACAGACAACGCAATATAGAGTTGTACAGAGTCGGTAACGACAGTAGAGAACAGCTTCGCTGGCAAGTACTGGCGCCTTCACTTTGGATATGACAACAATTGCTGTTGGTGTCAGTCTCTGTCCCAAAGCCAGGCCTCTGATTTGCCTAACAGCACACCAGCGAAGGATGAAGCATAGAGGCATTCCTTAACCAAGGTTAGAATACTTCTGATGGTTTTCGCACAGGGCCTGGCACCAGCTGGCACGGGGCAAGCTGGATATCGTTTTTGGGACAAAAAGCAAAGGGGGTTTCGTTTTTGTGGGCGAAGATACACGCAAAATTGCAAAATTGGCGACGGCGACCTTTTTTTAGTCGACGTTTGGGTTTTTTTTAGGATTTTAGAGGGGATATCGTTGAAGATCAAAGGGGACTTCGTAAAAATTCCCAAAAGTTAAGGGGGACTTCGTTTTGAAAATTTCCCGGTCCAGCTCGTGCCGAATCCTGTTTTCGCAGAACTCGGCCGCGAGTGCACCATCTGCGATGCCGCTTAATTAGCGTCTAACAAGGGAAGTTCACTTAATCGAAGTGGCGACTCGGAAGGAGATCTTTACCAATGGATAGAGCGTAAAACGCTGATCTCATATCTTCTACATCTGCGACGCATTGTTCCGAAAAAAGTATGAGCTTTTCTAAAGCCAAATTTTCGTGCATTTTGAGTCGCAAAACCATGATAATCGCTACACAAAAGTGTGCAAGCTTAAGCAAACCACTTAGTAAGCATTGTAGGTCTAATTCGAGTTCATAAAAACGTTTTCGTGTGTTTTCCGACCATAGTGTTTATCACAGGTCGCCATTTCCTTCGTAGATCACACTTCCATCATATATACAAAAAAGCCCATGACCTCCATCTAGAAGAACGCGTCGAAGATATTGAAGATATATTTGAGAACATCGTTTTACGGGGTGGAGGACATTAGGTCGCCGAGTTTGGAAGAGTTCCGCGCGGATTCCCTGCAGGAACGCATGTCCGCGCATGTACAAGGGTGCGTATTTGTCGCAAATGACCGCGGGGACCGCCCATTTTCGGCGACCTAATGTCCCCCACCCCGTTTTACGTTCTATCAATTGGTGGTTTCCAAAAAGTTTCCGATGCGACGCGTTTTTCTGGATGGAGGTTATGGGGCTTTTTTGTTCACATAATGGAAGTGTGATCTAGGAATGAAATGATGACCTGTGGATGAACAACATGGTCGAAAAACACTCGAAAGCGTTCGGATGTACTCGACTTAGACCTACAATGCTTATTAGGTGGTTTGCTCAAGCTTGCACACTTTTGTGTAGCAATTGTCCTGATTTTGCGACTCAAAATGCACTAGAATTTGGTTTGAAATCAGCTTTTTGAGCTGTATCCATTGGTATAGATCTTCTTCCGAATCGCCACTTCGACCAGGTAAACTTCCCTTGTTAGTTGGGCCCCTAAATTCAGTTCCCAAGTGCGTGACCATGGTCCAGTTTTGCCTGGATTTGCCTTTGAAACTGATGGAAAGAGAAAAAACCAAGTTTATGATTACCCGTTTCGTCCCTTTTCTTGAACGGAATTCCAAATTCTAGGCACACTCTCCGGATTGTCCAGTAGGGAGAAGGCCTAGAATGTTTTTGTAATTTTTCTCAAACAGTAAGATTTGTGGAGTTCTTTGAGGAGTTGATTTTGAGTTATCAAGCAAAAACACATCATGCTTGAAAACAATGAGTGAGTGTGGGGGAGGGGGGTAGGGAAGCTACAGACGACCAGTATTGTAGGGCTGGTGGGCGCGGAGTTGGCAATCCTTTCGAAGATTTGTGTGTAGCTAACTCGACCCATAGCTTCAATTCTCCGTTAGTAAAATTTTAGCTATTTTCCGATAGAACTGCACAACTTTATCCCCTGTTTACTCTCAAAACGATATTTAGCTTGCTCATGTGTCACCTGTGTTGAACCTTGAACAGCAGTGGCGTACCCAGGATTTCGGCTCGGGGGGGGGGGGGGACAAAAAGTTTTTTTCCGATGAAGGTGCGTGGCGTCAGCCACGCACTCCGAAAAACTTTTTTATAAGGCTAAAATGAATTTTTAAAAAATTTTAAAAAATATTTCAATTATTTACAAGTACAAACAAGTCACTAGCGCATTTTTGTAACCAAGAGAGATGGTCTCCCCTGAGGCCCTTATGTGGGGTTCCGTCAGGTAAAATGACGACCACCCACTTCCCCATGATACAATAAGGCAACGTCACCTGACATGTGAACCTCAAGTCAGGTTCGGCAGGAAGATGGATGATCTCCCTGCCGAGTCATCGGAGATGATCCGAGCGATGAAATAGTGTGCTAATGAGGAGACTCAGAGTGAATTTCCGTAAGTTACCCTTGAGTAACTTACGCTGCGCGTCAATTTAACATGTCGAACATACTGAGTGAGGAGCCACAGTGCAGGCTGAATGATCTTCGAAGAGCGGCCACATCTCCGCCGCTAGTACCAAACACAATTAGTATGTGAGTGTTTGGTGAACGGGTTTTGACTTGTATACTTGCAAGAACATGGCATACTCAATCGTATCAATGAGGATGGTTGGAATCATCAATCAATGGCTCAAATGAGGCAGAGCTGACCGGTCGAAGCCTCAACTGAAGCTTTCCTCAGTTGAGATCGAATGAAGCAGCTTCACCACGGGCCCAGGTCATAAAACTCATAATAACGACCTTTAATTTTGGTGCAAGTTTCAGATTTTTGGCAACACTAAACAGAAAAATGAAAATTCCAGTAATATCTCGCTAAAGCTTCTATCTCTACAAAGTTGGCACTTCAGAAAAGTACTGTTATAGAGTTCATGATTTCCTCTTCTGAATGCTAGTTGTGCAATTCTTTCAAGAGAGCTGAAAATGATGCGAACGAATTTTGGGCCAACCTAATGTATAGGTAAGTCAAAACCATCGTGTAGATGTATGTCCCGGTGCATGTATGTAGATGTATGTCCATGTCACTGTTATTAGCTTACTTGTTGTTATGATTGCAGAATTTGCAGCACGATCTTATTCAGATAGCAGAAGCAAAGTCTGCTTGTTTGCGAGCATTTTGGTAACCTGCTTGCTATACTCTTCCTAATTCAGCCAAATTTCTAAGCTGACCCATAATAAAGATGTATATGCTTCTCTACACCTTTAGTTGTAAGTTGATATAAGCAGGGTTGAGCGTGGGGTCAGGCGCGCCCGACCTGGGGGGTCGTACTGGGATAAGACAGAGGGGGGGGGGTCGTGATTAGGAATCGAATTCGTTCGATTGAGGAGATACTACGATTAAGGTGAAGAAGAAAAGCGCTAGTTTAGTGGATATCGCGACCTCACCAGTACTGAAGGTGAACGGTCTTAAACAGCATACTGATTGATTTCACAATCGAAGTTTAGGCCAAAACTCAAATCTTCATCTTCTACCTTGACATATTATAAATTCATCAAGGAAGCTTGCTGTGTGAAATGGGTATCATTTCCGAACACGTCAAATTACCTCTATGAGCCCTACAAACCATAATTTACTGCATTATCTATTGTTTCTCAACGACTAAAAAGCGTGATTTTCAAACATGATTAACTTGTTTTCAAAAGTAAGAAAAGTCAATTTTTTTGTACTCGTAACAAAGTGTTGTTCCCCACTAGTCTAGGATAAAAATCACGCTTTGTATCGCTTGCAAATAGTGGAGTAAGAAATAATGCCAAAATTCCGACCGGCGCGTTTTTCGCCATGACTGCTTTAACTCCACGGATTACCACAAGGCCGAAACAAGTCGAATCAAGTCCAAACACTTACTGTGGAATCTTCGAGGGTTGTGCTAGCGATTCACATAAAACTTGAATAAAAAAGCTTCTTCAATGATAAAGTTAATCGGGTCAGGCGCAACCCCACAAAAGGTCAGGCCGCCTGAGCTTTTGAGGGGTTGCGCCTGACCCGATTAACTTGTTTTCAAAATCTAAAAATCGCTCCATTTCTGCTATGAGTATTGAACTCAAAGCCTCTTCTTGCAATACTGCAAATTTGGAGTCAAACAATACACCCCTGTGGGAATTATAGCTCTAAAAGTAGGGCTATCCAAAATCCAAAACTTGCCGTCAAGTTGCGTGTGCTGTGCAATCGCAGAAAGTCGACCTACAGACCTCCAAAAAACAAGAACCTCCCAAAAACGGCTGATCTCTTCGAATTATCACAGCCTGAGGTCCTGGAGGTGAAGCAGAGGGGTCGTTTAGGGGCTTTCACTGGGGGGGGGGTCGTTTTGGAAAGACTTGTGCCTGACCTCTTGCTCAACCCTGGATATAAGTAATGTTGGCCGCAGGATCAAACGTGCCTAGATGCAGCTGCACATTATCGATGACCAATCTTGCTAATATTTCCATAAACGGACCTATCTTGAGCTGATACTCAAAACCACATTTACATTAAAAAATCAGAAATCTGTTGTTTGTATGTATACGAAATAATCTAGGAAGGCAGTACAAAGGGTAATACTTTCTCGCGCTCCGTATTTATCATGAAGGTGAGCTGTAATTCTGTTTGACAATTTGGAACAATCATGCAACGCGAATTATTGGAGCCATCTAAGTTTGGTTGAACATTTATTTCTTCTTTTGATCACGAAACAACACTAGAGAGTTGTTGTTGTTTGGTGACATCTTTGGTGGACGAGTGAGTACGGGATTCACATGGCATCTTCTGACTTAGCCAATCTCGGTATGGTTTGATATAATAGAGAGATAATAGCGGACTCAGGATAGGAGCAAGACCCACAGTATTGTACATAAACTGTAACAGCGGAAAATTGGGTGATACAGCATTTCCAACCATCCAAGAAATCATCCCTGTAGCTAGGAAAAGTGGCAAGCATGATTGATAGGTGATTGCCTGAAGGGCATTTTATTATTAGATTTTGAGTGAGGTTCGTTTAGACCTGCCTTTAGTAATTGCGATTGCATACGCCTGGTTTTTTCAGACATGACGTCGCTCTTCAATCTCGCTATTGTTTTCCATCTCAGTACTTGAATGATAGCATAGGCAGGAAAAACCATAACATACATATGCACGGCAACCAATAAAATCTTCCACTCGTAAAAGTCCAAGTTAGCTGCCACGCACTCGCTTGCTTCTTCAAAGTTGATTGTTTGTCTTAGTCTCTCCTCAGCGTAGCTTCCCACATCCATCGTAAGGAACATCAGCAGCTAAGAAAATGGTATGATCTTTCAGAAACTCACGGAGTTTGCGATTATTTTCTTTAGGTGGATCGTTACTCAATCTTCGGTCTTCAATTGAGCCCCGAGGGTCGCAAACGTCGAGCTAAAGTTCGTTTAGGCAAAAGAAAACGATGGAGGTATCGTATCTTTGATTCAACTGGTTTAGCTCCGTCAGGGCAGGCCGCTTGCGCCCGCGATGCACCTGCGTCTCTCGCGCGCGAGTGCTCTCTGATCATTACCTGGCCTTAATTAGGTCACGAAGCCCGCCTTTGCCGAAGCTCAGCCAGTTGAATCAATTGTAAATACACGTTCAGACGCATTGACTGCCTCATAAACTGGGGTCCTGTGGCGAACAAGCATGTACACGAGTGAGCTCAAACATAATCTTGCTCACGGGAGGCGTGAGTGGCACCCAGGCAGCCGAATGCTGATGCAACCGGCCACCGAAGCTGGCGCTAGCGCCGCCCGCGGATGGTACAGGCGATTCCATTGCGTATGGGCGTGGCCCTGCAGATATTTTAACGCAAAAAACTTGTTAAACCTCCATTTTGAAGCATTAGTTTTTGTGCTTTCTCGGTATCCAAAACTTCCATGCGGATACGTTGGCAAACATCGGCAAAGCTTCGCCCGCTATACTGTGGGGAATATACGATGTAGTAATTACGTAGTCGCCTGAAACGTCCTGCGGAGAGAATTTTACAGCGCCTCGCCCCTCATCGGGCTGAGGTGCGAACAAAGACCCAGAATTAGCACAATATTCTCTACACCTTTCAAATCCTCAATACCCATAGTGGAGATGCCAGGCTGCTGTGAAATTATCTCCGCAGAAAGTTTAAACGACCAGCGTAATACTATACCACTGACGTCAGCTCTGCCTGCGGCAGCAGTCGGCTGGTATCACTTTCTACGCGCCCTCAGGCGCTTTTTCTGAACCGAGTTGTTAAGCACAATGTAACAAACAACTTTGCTGTTAACAACACACAAATAAGGACGTGACACCAGATTTGGTATATAAACGAGTAAGGGCTAGAAGGAAGTAATATCGGAACAAGGTTTTTACAAACTTCTCACTATTGGGAATAGAAATATGACTCCTTTGCAACTATGTCACGATATGGCTCTAACTTGGTTATATACTAGAAAAGTGGAAATGAGAACAAAGCATGGAATTGTACGAGAAACATGTATTAATAAAGAGAGTGATGAAAACTGCTACCCTAAAGCCTTGGACAGACTTCACGCGATTTGATCGTCGCGTAAATCGCGACGATACATCTGTTGCAACAGTCCATGCCGATCAACTTGCATTTCGGTTGTGATACTCTTCCAGCCCGAAATTTTTGAATGTGAAGTGAAAATGAATGGAAATGTCGGCGATTGAGTCGCGACATCGCGTCGATCAAATCGCGTGAAGTCTGTCCGGAGCCTAATGCCACCTTGAAGGTGACAAAACTTTTGATACACTCAAAAGTCACTTTTACCCAAAGTTTACTATGTAGTGGTAATATGGGTTTGGAACTCCTGTTTTCTTTATTATGATGAATACGACGACATCATCATGAGAAAGAAAACGCTTTCCAATTAAAACCCATGCATCTGGCGCGATTAAGTATTACCTACCTAGATACTTAGACGACACGTGACATCCGGGCCCCAGTACAGAAGTTTCCATTGTCTTTTCCTGTCCCTCGCTTCATATCCACGATCTTCTTGGCCGTCGTCGGTGGCTGCGTCCACGAGTTTCAAAAGCGAAAATCGTATCGAGCTGATTTCTCAGCTGGTCCATCCGTTCCACGAACATGTCTGCCCATCTCGTTGGTGGTCTTTCTCGGGGACGTTTGGCGCTTCGCTAGGAATTCATTCAGATGTTCTTAGTTTCCATCTGTCGTCGGTACTTCTCATGAAGTGATCGGCCCATCGGGTCGCTTTCGCAACATATTCCGTCGGGCCAGAAGACGGGACATTCTTCTCATATCCGTACTCCGAAGTCCGACAAATTGATTGTGTCTTCTCATCTTCGGAACACTGCGCTCAAGCGCTCTGTGGGTGATCCGCAAAGCTTCGACGTGGCTAGTGTCGGCCAATGTCTCAACTGCGTAACAGAGCACCAGAAGAACGGTTGAGTCGAACAGGTGGGCACGAAGCGCCGGGTCCGTCAGTTGGTCGGTGGCTTCCTTCAAAGGCCCGAAGGCGGCCCAGGCTGCTTTTCTTCTCCTGTTAAATTCTTCCCTCAAGTCGATTGTCTGATTCTCCATGTTCATCGAACTCCGAGATACAATAAGAAAACGTCTCTATAATAGGAGTGCCTTCCAATTCCTTTTCTGCATCTTCGCAAAGGGCGTTCCTCATACACTGAGTCTTCTTCCGATTTATTCGCAGTCCTATCTTCTTCCTTCCCTACTTTGTTTAGTTTCTTTAGCATCGTCTGTGCTTTCGTGATACTGCTCGAGAAGAAAACGATATCGTCCGCAAAACGAAGGTTCGACAGGAATCTCGCATCAACTCGTATGCGTTTCTCGTCCCCAGTGACTTCATCAACCACTGCAAGGCCTTGGTGAACAGCTTCGTCGAGATTGTGTCGCTTTGTCGGAACCCTTCCCAATTGGGATGATCAGGGGGCGATGGAATAGCTGCATCGTCGTTGTCGTCGTTATACAGTCCTTATAATAGTCGGCTAATGTCCTCACGTAAGCTGTGTCCACTTCTTGATCGACTAAAGCAGGCAGGATGGCGTTGGTTTCGACGCTGTCAATGGTTTTCTCGTAGTCGACGAAGGTTAGGACGAGAAACAGTCGGTACTCCCGGCAGACTTCTATGACTCTCGAAACTGTCTGGATGTGGTCCATGCAACTGAATCCCTTGGAAAATCGAGAATGTTCTTGGGGTTGGGCTTCATCCAGTGCCCTAGATATGCGAGCTAGGATAATCTTCGCGAAAAATTTGTACAGCACACTCAGCAGGCATATTGGACGGTAGTTTCGAAGATCCTCCCTTACTCTAAGAGAAGGACGGTTCATGACGCTCTCCGCTGGTCGGGAATCCTCTCCTTCTGAAGGTGTGTCAGATGCGACGCGAGAATCTCGTGTAGACGTTGTTCTCCGGCTCGCAGAAATTCAACGGAAAGATGGACTGGAGCCGTGGATGTCTTCATGGGCTGCATCGCCGTGCGCACTTCAGCTGGTAGAATTCGTGGTGGTACTTCTCCAGTGGGAACAACGGACATCGGCACTTTCTCGATAGATTCCATTTTGTATCGGGAAGAAGTTGGCAGGCATCCGGTCGAAATCGGAAACGTCGAACTCCTTCACAGCTTGGGAGGCTCTGCCAGAGTATGCACTCGGCTGTGCATCGCAGTTCGACACCCAGTGTCATCCCCACGCCACGATGAGGTGGCCGACCATTGTGGGGGCGATCAAGTGTTACATCATATATTTCGAGAATGGTAAGGGCGAAATCGTATTTCGGGGGCCAATTTTCCACTCTCGTGCTGAGCCATGGTCCGTTTGATGTCCTCAAAGGCAGCGTCCATCCAAAGGCATTTCTCATTTTTTCACTCCTCCCATCCGAACATACTTCGACGCGTTTTGACGTGGCGGAATGCTGGTCCACTCTTGTCATAATAGAGTTTCAGGAGAAGGATTTTTAGGGTTTATGTAAATTGCACCTTATACCAGAAAGGACATGGAAAGGTCTATGTTTGCTAAAATATGAAAAAGATACGAGTGAAAGCTGCCTTTGAGGGCAGCATTGTCACTTTGACTTAGGAGACATGAGCCTTGGCAGTAGGACCTCTATCAAATCAATACTCAAGTCGCGACGCAAAATGTGGCTTCGAAAGTGAATCACGCCGGAACACGATAAGGGTATAGGGGTCTCAGGCGGCGCGCCCTTCCAAGTAATGCCCGCCCATCTGTACTCGCCGTTCCGGGAAACCGCCGCGGGGTTCACAGGAACGGAGATTGTTGGGGTTTTCGCAGGCTCTCGACTATATATTTAGAATCAGGAACAGAGAAGGCCTGGAAACGACAAAACGTAGAAGTGGAAAATCTGGGTAGACGGTGCCTTTGAGGTCTTGTGGATATCACAGTAGACCAAATTTATATAAAATCTTTTTTTGTAACAACAAAACCTGATAATGCCGATATAGCCGCCTCTTAGTTGGCGGAAAACCATTTGCTTACATCAAGGTCAAATGACAATTCTACCAGACATCTTCTGACTTAGGAAGACGTATGTGCCTCATCCTGACTAATACAGGGTGGCCGGAGGGCGTTACAACATGTAATATATCCTTTTCCTGGAATATTCTATCATAGCGGCTTATATGCCTGTAGCTTAAGGACAGTCTCTATATTAAGATAATGAAAATCACGCGAAGTGAAGTCTTCTAATGCAAGTGAGACTCCAGAATCCACTTTCTCTTGAA
The DNA here is from genome assembly GCA_958299035.1 of Cylicocyclus nassatus. NCBI lineage: Eukaryota > Metazoa > Nematoda > Chromadorea > Rhabditida > Strongylidae > Cylicocyclus > Cylicocyclus nassatus. The sequence continues at coordinate 19,162,412 of CATQJL010000112.1, forward strand.
GGGCGCTGCGGCGCGTTCAGTCAACACCATATTTATAGTGCCGTATTTTATTTTAAAGAGGTGGATTTTTGCTGTTATGGCACTATGTTATTCCTCGGACCGTGCTGTACAAAACCTCAGGTCTTGGAATTTATTCATCTAGTGATCGGATTATTTCAACAATTCGCAGTGAGTACATTCTTCAAGGAGCATTTTTGACGCATCAACTTCAAGATAAGCTACTGAAATCTGTTTGCATGTGCAGGAACCCAGTCTTGCAGGATTAACACATTAAGATGCCTGTGTTTTTGGCATGCAAAAATAATCTTACAAAATTTTCTTTGCGATGAAAAATCATCGCGAAGCATGTGACGCCCATACTTTTCGGCCACCCTGTAGATTACGGAATTCATAGTCACATTCTAGGCAAAAGCAAGATGGACTATTCGTTATTTTTTCTCGCTTACTTTCCAATTACTCAGATGTTAGTTGCATTTAAGTTTGTCCAATAGTTTGACTTCCTCTCATAGTTTCTTCAAGCAGTCATCTGCTTTCTCCTTCTTACACTATGCCCATGGTCAGTTCGTATCAATTACGTACGAGTTGAATTCCACAAGGTATGTAGATGAGTATAGCGATGGCAATGATCGACCGAATTCGTGGGGGTGGGTTTCTGAGTATGTAGTATCGATAAGCAAAAAGAAATATCGTGATGTATAACGCGTAAGGAAAGGTGTGTATCCAGGTGTTGATTCTAAAGAATCTAAATTAGACAGCACTCGTAATGCAACGAAAATCAGTACTAACGCAATGGCGCAGACTCTCGCTCCTAGTAGACAGCATGGCCCGCTGAAAATGTAGAAGAAATTCCCATTTTGACTCAAATACCTAAGTCGAGATGGAAGAACGTATTTTCAGGACTTGTGATCAAAATCAGAACCTTGTGTTCACAACCAGAGAAGAAGTACAGGCGACGAGGTCGCCTATTGTAAGGGTGAGGATAAGGATGGAATATGTTCTGAGTCCCTCAGGTGTTCTCTTGGAAATCGCATATATTAAAACAGCGTTGAAACCAATACCAAGTGAATTCAGTGTCGTGTGTAATATACTCATAAAAACTTGATTTGCCCCCATTTGCATGAAAGGCTGAAATTGACATTAATGGTGCATACTCAGTAAGTGCGCAAGTGCCAAAACGTTTATATAGACTTCAAACTTGTACTCGAGAGTTTATTTGAGGTGAAGACTTTGCAGACGAAGGACGAGAGCGCGATAACATTAGCACGTTTACTGTAAGCGCTTTGAGCAATACTAAAGTCCTCGCCGTCTCTTTAGAAGGCTTGCCGTCTCTTTAAAGGCAGCGTCCAGGCAAGTCTGGACCTATGGGGATTTTACGTGGAAAGTACTTTTGGGGTCCTAACTAAGCCATTGCCCAACCGGCAGCTCAGGTAGTGCCCAACGCCTGAGATATTCCCATCGGAACTGGACCCCGCGACCGTGTTTCGCATGGATTCATGGCGCAAAGCGTGGATCCTGGCGCGAAACTGCCATGAATCCATGCGAATACGTTTGCGGGGGCCAGTTTCGAGGGGAATATCTCAGCCATTAGAGCACTACCTGAGCTGCCGCTTGGGCAGTGCTTTAGTTAGGGCCCCAAAAGTAATTTCCACGTAAAAGCTTCATAGGTCCAGATCTGCCTGGACGCTGCCTTTAAGGACATCTTAGGCAGCTTCCCGAGAAACTGGACATGGATATTGCACGTCGGAACGGAATTTGGGAGCCGTTTAACAAGGGAATGAAGGTCAGTCGAAGTGGCCTTTCTGTATTAGATATACACTGACTTGAAGAGTACGAAACTTGTGATTTTAAATAACTGATTCCAAAGCACCTTTCTTATTTGCTGCGGGCTTTTGAGCAAGGAGTTTTGAAGGTTTTTATGGGCAGAAGTTCAATGCATGATCAGCGTAAAATCAGTCGTTGACAGAGGTGCGATAGGTGGAGCCGGGCCCCCCAAAGTAAAGGTGGTTCCAGCTACCACTAGCCGGCCAAAGGTGAAGGTGGTAGTGCCGGACACTCACCTCTCAAAAACGTCGACCGGGGGGGGGGGGGGGGAAGGGGGGGGGGACTTCGGATAATTGAAGAACTCTGACCCAAAGGTCTCCTTGAGAGCCAACAAGTGTGACCTAACGGCCCTCTTTAGGGCCACAAATACGATGAGTACAGCGGCAGAAAAAAAAGAATTTAACGTGTTATTCAAATGGTCTATTTGTAAGTAAAACCCAGTTAGACTTTACGTATTTTATCAAGTAAATTTTGTTATAACGTATTACGAATAAAGTAGGTCGATCCAGGCAGTAACCACCGAGAACCAGAATTTCGAATAATAAAATAGCGAAAAATCATGCGAAATTTCCACTGTTATAGATCTGGTGGTTGAAGATGTCAGCAACTGCGACTTCATAGATTTTGAAGGGCAAGTGTTGTTCTACCGGACAGTGAAAGAACTAGATCGATCTGAGCAGTGGTCGCCGGGAGCGAGAATTTTAAAAAAATTAAACGATTTTAGGTTATTTAGTGACAGCTTGCGTTTAGACTCCTATAAATCTGGAATGTGAAGGTATGCAATGTTGCGACTTCATAGGTTTTGTAGAGCAAGAATTGCTCTATCGGACTATGTCTTAGCTACCGATCCATCAAGATACCGCGGAGATTCAGGCTCTTAAAAAAAACAGGTAAAAAACCGCTTTTTGAACTTCAACAGCTCATAACTTCTTCAGAATTGCATGAATCATGTTGCGACTTCATAGGTTGGATTCTCCTTTTCAAGAGCTTCCAAATGATATATGATGTGTGGGGAGTTCAATGATTTTTGCGGCTCTAACCCAGGGTGGAGACTTTTTACCCCAAAGTCTCCACCTCGCCCATGTTAATGTATTGGCCGGAGACGGCTAGTGGAGACTTTGGGGTGAAAAGTCTCCACCCCCGGGCATATGCCGTGAGGGGCGCGAAACCCCCACATATCATATATCATCTGAAAGTTCTTGAAAAGGAGAATCCAACCTATGAAGTCGCAACATTGCATACCTTCACATTCCAGATTTATTGGAGTCTAAATGCAAGCTGTCACTAAATAACCTAAAATCGTTTAATTTTTTTAAAATTCTCGCTCTCGGCGACCACTGCTCAGATCGATCTAGTTCTTTCACTGTCCGGTAGAACAACACTTGCCCTTCAAAATCTATGAAGTCGTTGCTGACATCTTCAACGACCAGATTTATAACTGTGGAAGTTGCGCATGATTTTTCGCTATTTTATTATTATTCGAAAATCTGGTTCTCGGTGGTTACTGCCTGGATCGACCTACTACATAGATATATGCTCTCAATACTTTCTTTTGCGTTCTTTTTGCTTATTTTCCTTCTCTTGAGTTTCAGCAAAAAAAATTTTCAAACTCAAAAGTGAAGGTGGTCACCCCGTACCAGCTCAAAAGTGAAGGTTGGCGGAGATTCGGCTCCGACTATCGCACCTCTGGTCGTTGATCTTTCCTAGCGTTCCGATTTAGCCTAGTGGATATGTTTATATTAAGGATATTTGTTGCACAGAGTAAGCCGAAAACCACTCGAGCTGTAGAAAAAATGTTACTACTTTTCTAGCTGCACATGCAAATTTTTGCTCATAAAAATCTTCGTAACTCCTCGTCTAGGAACGTGCAGCAGATAAGCAAGGTAGATTCGGAGTCAACGTTTCATACCTTCCAAGGTAGTATCCATCCCATCCCCAAACCAGACCCCGCTACCTATTTGGCGGGCGACTCTCATCGGGTTGCATGCTACTGCATGGGGACCCACCGCCCACATGAGCATGAATTTCCCCACAAAAACTCCGCATCGAAGGGGAGTGGGGACAGTTTGCACGCCTTTAAGGCAGTGTCCAAGCAAAAAATCGATTTTGAGATTTTGTGCTTACCTGGGCCTGTTCGCTATGCTGAATCCGAAAATTAACAGTGGAGAGCGCGAAAACGGCGAAAAAAGGCTTTAACGGAGGAGGGAAGTTGCAGGTGGGCGGGGCTGTTCACATGGCGGCGTCAGTCTCCCAGCTTCAGGAGCGATCTTCTCGCTTTCGCTAGTCGCCCTAACATCACCACCAGCCGACTGCGAAACGCGTGACATGAAATTGGAACCGAGAAGATCGCTCCTAAAGCCTGAGAGAGTGACGTCACGGTGTGAACGACCCCGCCCACCTGCGATTTCCCTTTTGCGTTAGAGCCTTTTTTGGCGTTTTCGCGCTCTCCGTTGTGATTTATCGGATTCAGCATGGCGAATAGGCTCGAGTAAGCACAAAATCTCAAAATCGAGTATTTGCTTGGACATTGCCTTTAAGGGAGGCTACGCCAGCAGTCACAACGCGCACAGCGGCCATGCACGCCAGCACGCTGCGCTGAAATTTTGTGCTCCACATAAACTCCCCGATGCTGAAGTGGTACGGCGGTGGAATAGGAGATGAGGGACAGGGTGGCGGCAGATGCATGGCTCGAATTCACAGTAGAGAAAACCTGTCCACTTCTGCTTTTCTTCCTGCGTAAGAGCCCTTTTTTGCCTTTTTGGCGCTCTCCAGTGTAAATTTTCGGATTCAGCCTAGCGATCATGCCCGGGTAAGCACAAAATCTATGGATTGACTTTTTGTTTGGACACTGCCTTCGAAGGCAGTGTCCAAGCAATGTTGGGGTTTTGGAATTCAGTACCATGCGACGTGGCCCATCTCAGACACACCATCGCACAAGTGCGAGGTTATGACAGGGTCAAGCGTGGGGTGTGGCATGCCATTTTAGCCCACCATCGTATACATGCAGTAAGCATGATAAAAGGTTTATAAAAGCAAAAACGCATCGTTTTAGTAACTAGCAAGTGAGCCCCCTGAGCCAAGTTTCAGCGAGTTCTGAGGTTTCCACATACCTTGGCATCCAAGTGAGATGGTCAATTTGAGCATGCTAAATTTGTTCCGAAGGTGAGTTTATTGTTCTTTTTGCACATAATACAAAGAACTATTTCTTTGCTCTACTTCTTTGCTTAGGAATCCCACCTCAAATAACCTCCAAACTATAAATTAAGAGCAAGCCAAGATCTCGGTTGTCCCATTTTCGCTTTTAACATCTCAGACTAAAGCCAATTAGGCTTGAATCAATTTAGTGTAAATTATGAGGCTTGAACTACTCAATATGTACATTCTTGTTGCCTTCCTTCGCGATTCACATAAGCGCAGGCTTAATATGCTACCGTAACCCAATAGTTTTGCAGTATTTTCCATTTGCATAGTATAGAGGCCTGCAGGATCACGAGGATCGGAGTGCGTACGGCCATTGCGCCGCGCACGTCAGATGCGTCCGACGACTCAGGTATGTGCCAGACTTATCCTGTTGAACAGGTTCATTTGTTTCACCACCTTTGCTGTTGGACAGTGTAGTGATTTGACCTATGAACCGAACAAACCGGCTGAAGAGGATAAGTCTGGCATCTGCCTTAGTGACATCGGACGTGCGCGGCGCAATGGCCGTACGCATGTCCGAGTCTCGGGATCCTAAAGTCCCCTATAAAAGATCCCTAGAAGATACGATTCCAAATGAAATCCCCTGTGTGAAGAAGAAGGTCAGGCAGGCAACGATAAAAAATGCAGGTACTTGAGTGGTTTGAAGGTAAGTTAATAGGGTGTGTTACAACCCCTAAAAGCTGTGGCAGCCACAGCTTTTCAGGGGTTGTGCCACACCCCATTAACTTACCTTCAAAGGGAAGATTAGAGAACATAATATACAGTTCAAGTTAAAATCTCGTAGTGTTTGTGAAAATGATTAGAGCTGAATTTATCTTCTTTCGTTTGAACAATAGTGTTGCTGGAAGCACAACCACGGTAGGCGAAAAATGGGACAAACGAGGTTTTGGCTGGCTCCTAATTCCACAGGTTAACGGTTATCTGTGACAGATTCATGGTATAGGCAAAATAGTGTAGTGCTTTGTTCTGAGTGCAAAAGGAGGTAGCTTATTCACTTCTAAAATACGGTTAACCGTGTTCAAAGATGACCACTTCACTTGAGCCCAATGTTGGAAACGCTTAGAATTCGCTGAAACATAACCCACGAGGGTTATTTGACATGATAGTTATGAATATGTTGCCAGTTATGCTTGGTAGAGCTTCTATGACCATGGTAAAAGAACGAAAATGCTGTGGGGGAGGGGATATCGAGACAGAACTCAAGGGTGGGGGTTGTAGCGGCGGTTGTGTGCCACAACTTTTGCTCGCCCCTGGTTATAACGTTCGATCTAAAGCAAGAAAAAAGATCGGAAAGTGGGGACACTAACGCGTTGAAGCGGCGTCCTCCACCTGTTTGAATTCCTGCTCTGCAGCAGAGTACGCATGCTGCCGCCACCGTTGAAATGGTGGGTCCTACAGCGACTCTACGTCTCAGGAATGGGACCGTCGCACTTCAAATAGTAAGGCTTGGGAAAACGCATGTTTTCGCCGTTTTCGCGCCCGCTAAAGTGGATTTACAGACTCAGCGTTGCGGATAACCCCCGGTAAGTGGATTTTCTAAAAATCAAGTTTTTGCCAGGACACTCTACAGTTAGACTCCAAATGTCTCTAAACATGTGCTGAAATCTCTAGTAGTTTTTTCATTAACGTCAGTGTTCGAGAATAGGACCCACCTTTCGGTCGTGTTGTCGTGAATTCGTTAATGGATACGTACAGTGCGCAGAGCGATCATTTTCAGTAGTATCCTGATAAGATTGATGATAACCGATATCGTCGCACCTTATAAACAAAGTCAATGCCTATTTGTTTGCATGTATAGACAAATGTCATAGAATTGGAATAACCTATTTCCTGCGAGATTGGGACCAAACTTTGCACACATATACTTCTCAAACAAAGTGAGTAAGACATATGTGAGCGAGTAATCGTTTTAAGCGCCTAGCCGGTTTCGCGCCCTGTGGAATACAGCTGTGGTGGCGTTGCTGGTAATCTCACTAACATCCAAGTCCAGTCCGGCTGGTTGATGCTCTTTGTACGCTAAAAAAATAGCCCGTACCGGCGTGCGCAACCCCAATCGGCTTTTGCTCGGACGGCTTCGCTTACATGTTCGGCGCGGGTAACCACGACTTCCCTTTTTATGCATGCTATCCAAGCAAAGTTACAGACAACATGGTTTTTTTGCCAGGATCTTCGAACTTTTTATCAAAACTCTCGTATGAGCTGCTTTTAGGAAATTGGGCGAACGGTCCAAAAACAGTCTTTTACCCGGTTCAAAGCTTAAATTCGTGTTCTACGTGTCAAAATGCTTAAAACATGGAAAAGAGGAAATTCAAAATTTGCCTCTAAGCGTAACATCAGAAATCAAGAGTCTCGCAATTTTGAAAGGAACTTGATTTCAGCTCACTAGAGCCTCTCAAAAAACCAGGTTGATTTAAGCATGTAATGAAAAGACGAATATATGAAGGAAGTTTAGTTGATCAAGGTACTCACACAAATCAGCGGTAAGATGTTATTCGCAATGGAAAGCGGCTGATTGCGAAATTATTGAGATCATTGATTTTGCCTTCATCAATTTTACCGACGTTCTGCAAATTTTGAGCTAGGGTGGTGGAAGTGGTACGGGGGTTAGTGAAATTTTGATTGCCCCGCAGGGCCTGGCACCAGCTGGCACGGGGCAAGCTGGATATCGTTTTTGGAGCAAAAAGCAAAGGGGTTTCGTTTTTGTGGGCGAAGAGATACGCAAAATTGGCGACGGCGACCTTTTTTTTAGTCGACGTTTCGTTTTTGGGGGGGGGGGGGTTAGGATTTTAGAGGGGACTAGCTGGCTTACCCGGCTCCGCCGTATCCGGACCAAACTTGGCACACATACACTTCGGGCCCCGGCGGGTGTCACAGTCCACTTTTCGTTATCGATCGATGTCGATTTTACCGATTTTTATCGATTTTTTCGCAGAGTTCACCTACAGGGCTAGGAGTTGGCACAGGGGGGAAGTGAGCATGGGAATTCCGAATACAATATTAGTTTTCAGAATTATCGGTTACTTTTATTGATTTTCTCGATTTTTTGTAAATTTTGACATGCGAGGCTGAGATTTTGCACAGGGGGGTAATCGAGCATGCTGATTACGAACACAATATTAGTTTTCAGGATCGTCCATTACTTTTATCGATTTTATCGATTTTTTTTGTAAAGTTTGACCTGCGGGGCTGGGAGTTTGCACAGGGGGTAATCGAGCATGCAGATTACGAATACAATATTAGTTTTCAAGATCGTCCATTACTTTTATCGATTTTATCGATTTTTTGAAAATTTGAGCTAGGGGGCTGGAATTTGGCACAGGGGTGTAATCGAGCATGCTGATCACCCCCCTTGGGGATGATCAGCATGCTCGAATACCCCCCTGTGCCAACTCCCAGCCCCCTAGCTCCAACTTTGCAAAAAATCGATAAAATCGATAAAAGTAATCGATAATCCCGAAAACCAATATTGTATTCGGAATCCCCATGCTCGATTACCCCCCTGTGCGAACTCCCAGCCCCCTAGCTCCAACTTTGCAAAAAATCGATAAAATCGATAAAAGTAATCGATAATCCCGAAAACCAATATTGTATTCGGAATCCCCATGCTCGATTACCCCCCTGTGCGAACTCCCAGCCTCGTAGCTCAAACTTTGCAAAAAATCGATAAAATCGATAAAAGTAATCGATAATCCTGAAAACCAATATTGTATTCGGAATCCCCATGCTCGATTACCCCCCTGTGCCAACTCCCAGCCCCGTAGCTCAAACTTTGCAAAAAAATCGATAAAATCGATAAAAGTAATCGATAATCCTGAAAACCAATATTGTATTCGGAATCCCCATGCTCGATTACCCCCCTGTGCCAACTCCCAGCCCCGCAGGTGAACTCAGCAAAAAAATCGATAAAAATCGATAAAATCGATATCGATCGATGACGAAAAGTAGCCTATGACACCCGCCGGGGCCCGTAGTGTATGTGTGCCAAGTTTGGTCCGGATCGGTTCAGAAATGGAATTTTCTATTCGGAACATACGTACACACATACATACATACAGACAGACATACATACATACATACAAACAGACATTCAGCTTTATATATAAGATATCGTTGAGAATCAAAGGGGACTTCGTAAAAATTTCCAAATTTCAAGGGGGACTTCGTTTTGAAAATTCCCTGGTGCCAGCTCGTGCCGAGCCCTGTTGCCCCGTACCACTTCCAACCGCCCTAGAACAAAATGATGCATAGAACTGACATATCCAAGTAAGTGCTGTTTGATAGTTTAAAGGGCGACTCTCATCTTAGTAAACTGGGTATGGCAGCCAATAGGAATTAATCTGACAGCAATTGAGACGATAGTGACTGTCATTGGTATAGAAATGCACAAAGATTTTTGTCGCAAAATATAAGTTATAGAGCTTGTACAAAAATGTAAGTATGGCTTTCGATCTCTTGTGTTTGGGGTGAATAAAGTGAATTTGTCATCTTTCTTTTTCGGCAATCGGTTATTAAAACCTCGAAAAATCTATTGTCAAATCCTCAGCGCTGATTCTGCTCATAGAATCGTAGGAAACCTAATAATCGGCACCACTTTAGCACCTCCACGATTAGTTCCACAGATGTTGAAATGATGGAATTTTGAAGATGGCAAAATCACTTGTTAGATGAAACAAATAGGCGAAACTTGGCATATGAAATCGCTGTAACATGGACAAAAGATTATCTTGTCAACACGGTCACATGCCTGTGAAATCGCATGACCATATAAGCACAATAGCAAACGTTAATGTCTATAAGTTTCCGCTGCAATGGTTACCTTACATAGATCTAGCCATTATCATACATTACAAAGATCATGTCGTGATTCTCATGATGTAAGGAAGGCGGGCCCCGTTGACGGTATAAAGGGAAGAGAAGCTTATGACGAGGGAGCTTGTGATATCCAATGCTTTTAATGAACCTTACACTTGGTTAATACACTTCAATCAATAAATGTTAGAACCTGGTTGTTAATGGCCAAGACTTGGTGCATCTGCCGGGTTGATGAATGTAGAAAAAAAACAAAGTTAAGCGCGAACAGTCAGTTAATTTTACTTCTTCCTTTTTCCTTTCCTTCTTAAATTGGTTTTTCTTTCCAACTCCATTCAAAGTGTCGTGAAGCTTAATCACCTTCACCTCCCGATAACCCTTTTTACTACCACTTTTGCCACCATCGCCTTACACAAGGTTGTTCACGCACAGATCAAGCGCACATCAATTCAGTACCAAATTATAGATAGACAACAAGAAAAATAGTTGTCTATGGCAGGCAACCTGAATTAACTGCCTAGGGAAGACAGCCCGAAATAATCGTCTAGGGCGGGCAACCTGAAATAACTGCCGCGTTGTCCGGAACTTGCTGGGAAAACAAAGGAGATCTCCATTACGATTGTAATTTTGCTAGCACAAAATTCTGCGAATTTTGAGAGAACCTCATTATCTTCGATTTTCATCAGAGATCCAACGCGTTGAGAAATGCATTATCATCGGGTTCTCAAAACAAAACAAGTGTTTCAAGGGAAGAAAGAGATAACAGCATATGTTCATCAAAAGAACATGGAAAACAAAACAAAAGACTCATTTTATCTCACAACGGAACATCAACAGCTATATAAGAGTCACATAGCATCCTCATACTTGGGATAGACTGTCCAACGCTGTCGTGTCTGAAATATGACATCTGAATTCAACATGAAATCCTGTAAGCAACGATGAACAAGGCAACTCAATGAGCTTGCGAGCTTGATTGTTGAGGCAAATACATTCAAGAAACCGTGGCAGTACCCAACCAGTGTGGAAGAGTAACACCGGTTCATATTTGCAAACAGAGCAATACCCAAAAATCTAATCAATCAAATGCAAGAAAAGGAAGATCAAATCATGACCGAATATAGCAATCAAGCAAGTGCCTTGGAAACTTTCAAATTGAATGACACAACATACGGAGAAGGTCTTGATAAAAAATTCGATTCATACTGGGAAAATCGGAAAGCAGACGAAAGTCTTGACATCAGCTTCTCAACTCGACGAAAGCTGGAAGTGCGAGTCGTGGAGTTGGAATGTCAAGAGCAAGCTGGTAACATAACATCATCAGAGGTAGCAAGTTCAACACTACCGATACAGGAAACAAATAGACGATGTACTTTGCTTTTCCAGGTTATGGAAGAACGTAACCAAAGAAGAGATCTCAATCAGACCCCCACGCAAAGTAATCAAACTACTGCTGCTACAACGTCCACTCGGGAGGACCCACATCCTTGGCGTTTGTCTGTATGGCCATGAACTGCGAGTACCCGATTTTTACGGAAAATCAGCAGAATTCGAATCGTTCTGCGAACTATTTCAAGAATTGTTGCACAATCAACCATATTCAAATCTAGAAAACTATCCATTCTGTTAGCATGTGCAGAGGCGACGCGGAGCGTACATTAATGATGATACCGCGCAGCGCCAAACCCTATGATTTAGCTATTCAGCAGCTAAGGGCACAATATCAAGATGAACGTCGCAACAAAAAGCTACGAAAACTGCAAACACTTTTAAGAGTGGGCGACGACCCACGTCAACTTCAAAATTCCTACAACGACATTTTAACGCTGGTTACTGAGATGCGTTGACAAGGAGAAGCCGTAGCCAGCACCAATCCACTACAAACGGTTACTAACAAGTTTCCCAAAAGTGTACAAGAAGAAGCAGCAAAAAGGGAGTATGATTCAAATAAGATATGGACAATGGCAGAATTGCTAGACAACTTGGATGTCATTGCAAAACGACGAGTACATATTAGCTTCATTTGCGGACGAGATTCGGAATCAAACGAATCGTCCACAATTCATATCCAAACAAAATCACCCCGATTCGAAAATAGAAGAACTTGCAATGTCGAACAATTTTACCGGAAGAACGTACTGCACTGAACCATATGGAGGACTGGGGTACTCCTGCGGATTCCCTTCTTCAGGATGCCTTTTCTTAAGAATTTATCACCTTCCAACAGACAAAGATTTATACGAAGTTTATCATTACCCTACTTGGTCAATGAAGGTGGCAGTTTTGATTGCGCAAACAAAATTCCAAGAAAAGCCGCAGACTCACACTATAGAATTTGAACAAAATGTTCAAAAGAATTTTAATGGCATGCGCATAGAGATAACATCAATACAAATACCAACCATGCCGCTTCTAGGCGACACGTTCATTGATAATTCAAAAATGACGGCAAGATTAAAACAACAGCACACTTTCAGCTACGCATGCCTCAAAGCAAAAAATGATTCATCACTGCATAAGAAAAAAGAATGCACTATCTGCGACACGTGCTCTTGCTGTCCAGCAGAAGACAACGTAAACTGTTACTGCACACACAACAGTGTGTCTCAAGCATTAGAATTGAGTCAAATTTCACCAATCCAGATGCCGAATGCGTTAATAAATACTGAAGGCAAATATAATAGACTAACAATACGTACACTAGAAGCAAGTATTGAAGTTGCTCTATTAGTCAACACAACTGAATCAGATATCCGTTTTACACACAAACAGTTCCAGCCGCATACCTAGTGCATCGATACTGGGTTGTTATAACTGCTTAAAAGGTGCGGTGACTTATTTGTCATGTTTTTCTAACATCCCTCACGCAATAGCGGAAATAAACTGCCGCACACAGTCATACACTATCGCATGTACACCAACAGGATATACAAATGAGATACATTTTTACGTCAATAAAGCCGCATTCAACGAAACATGCCAAGCAAAATGCGGCGCAAATCAGCAAGTATTTTCAATCACAGGCCAAGTACATTTCATTAAAGGAATATTTCCATATAATATGAAAGTACTACAAGGTAATACCAACATAGAGATCAATACTTTCAAACTAGAATTACCAGATATACCCGAGTTCTTTCCAATTCTGAAGCAATACTTCATATTCTCAACGGGCATTTTCCTCACGCTGATCATCGCGCGCAACAGCCACAGTGTGCCGAGCTCAGATAATCGCCGGGGGCAGGTGGTCCGGTCGCGCTTTTCTGCAAGCGGTCAGCAGAATTTTGGGGCGTGGCCAAACCTTCAGCGAGCGGTACTTCCTTTACTGTCTAATGTTCTGCCAGCGGGCAGCAACACAGAATTTTCTGCAGGCGCTCGTCAAATAATCTCTTTCAGCGAGCGCCGGTCAAATTTTCAGCTGGCGCTCGGAAGGTTTTTAAGCAGTTTCGGGCGTACGCCGAGCAAAGGTGAGACTTTACATGGCAGAGGTGTCATCGATGGTTTAATTACTCAAGTTTGAGGTACTTTCTCTCAGCGGAAAGTACCTGTGGGTTGTGCGGTCCTCCATAAAGGACTGTGCGGCCCTCGAAATTTTTGCATATTCTCGCGGAAAGTCCGCGAAAATGCGGCCATGCGCCGCAGCTAATCTATAAGGAAACCGCGATTGTTTTTCAAGCATTCGTCTAAAATTTTGCTGAAATTCTTCCAAATATCTGCAAGCTGACCGCAAAAAATCAGCGAACTATTTTTCCGGTGCCCGCCCGCCCATAAATCGCATGGTCGCCTGCCTCAGCGATTATCTGAGAGGAAGGCAACAAAGCTCAAGTCGAAGAGCTTATCGCCGGGATATCTACAAAAATATTCTACAACTTGCAGTGCCGCCGCCTCTCAACCTTCCATTTCTTTTATTAAGACTTATGCGCATGGCACGTTTGCTCCTGCGCATACCATTTTTTTGCATACGTATTTTTTATTCATTGTCAAGCACATATCAAGCATCTAAACTTCCTATTATCGCATTGTGAATCAAAAGCATTCTATACACTTAACCAATCAAACAATTTCAGATATGGCTGAAGAAGAAAGCCACACACATGCACGAAGTCGACACGAAATCAGAAGAAGGGTCGGAGAAGAAGGCCCTAAAGAGCAAAGAGAACAGGAGAGTCTATACCGCGACCCAGTCACAACCCTCGTGCATACAGTCAATTGCCCACCCGAAGGGTGCCCCGGCATGTCTGCGATTCAACAAGCCATGTCGGCATTGCAGCAAGAAATCCATGGACTAAGAAAAGAGATCAAATTACATCGGGTAAGCAAACAGCCCCCCACCGACAAAACAGAAGACACCTCGAGGCGACTATCAGTCGACGTCGGCAGCGCTACCGCCACCATCACTGCCACAACAACGTGAAGAACAGGCAACCCCTCCTCATTTACTTCCCTCTAATTGTATTTTCTGCGCTAAATGCCATTGGTCTACGGACGACTCGCTCCTTACGCTCACTCAGTGATCTATTCAACACTGAGTGAGCGTAGGGAGCGCATCGTACACCTGAATAGGTGCGAGCGCTGCTTAGGCCCAGCTACGCACATGGCGACTTCCTGTCAGCCCAAAAGCGCTTGCTTTTTCTGCAAAAAAGCAAAGAGGCTATCCGAAATGACTAGGCATCATTCCGTTTTTTGTCAATATCAAATTAACATGTAAAAAAGGGAAAACAAACAAAAAAGAGCTCATTTCACTTATTTTTTTCTGTTCCAACAATCATCTCTAAACCTACTTCAAAAGCAACGCGCAGCACAAACTGCAAAAAACCGCAAAATGAAATAATGCACAGCCCAAACTGCAAAAACAGCAAAAGCAAATACGCGCAGCGCAAGACTAGAAATTTGACGCAAAAAACCAGCATTCGAGAATGAATAAGAGAAAAGAATAAGACACACAGGCAGTCAACGCAGAAAAGCAATAATCGATGAAGTCGATGAAAGTAATCGATAATTCTGAAAACTGATATTGTATCCGGAATCGCCATGCTCACTTACCCCCCCCCCCTGTGCCAACTCCCAGCCCCGTAGGTGGACTCTGTAAAAAAAATTGATAAAAATTGATAAGATCGATATCAATCGATAACGAAAATAGCCTATGACATGCTCCTTGCCCCGAAGTGTATGTGTGCCAAGTTTGGTCTAAATCGGTCCAAGAATAAAAACTTCTTTTTCGCACATGCGTACAGACAGACAGACAGACAAACAAAGGGTTGAGCCAGACTTCGCGGGGAAGCGGCGTACGCGGCGTACGCAGCGTACGTTCGGTATATTTCATCATAGGAGCATACGCGGCGTACGCTGCGTACGTCGCGTACGCCGCGCAGTCTAGCCCAACCCAAACACACATTCAGCTTTATATATAAGACTAGCGACCCTACGGGTCGCTAGCAAGTGGGTTGAGGCCGATACATAAAAGCTAGTTATTGGGAAATTTTCGCGGCTTGCCATAAAGTCTTTGGTCTTTTCTAAAAGTAAGACCAGCTCACTCTACTCTTTTTGGAGGAAGGACGAAAGGGAGCAACAGCAGGATTTTTTGAAGGCAGCCGGGCAAAAGAAGCCGGAGCGATTTCTCGGTACCGGTTTCGAGTCAATCGCTCGCACTTGGCAGGTGGCGATGTCAGGGCGGCTAGCGGAATCGAGAAAGTCGCCCAGGAACTGGGAGCTTGTATTCCCGGTGGGGAGAACCCCGCCCACCGGCTAATCTCCCTCCTGCTTTAGAGCCCTTTCGTCCTTTCCGCGGCTCTCCAATGTAGATATTCGGATTCAGCATAGCGAATAGGCCCGGATACGCACAAAATCTCAGAATCGAGTTTTTGTCCGGACACTGCCTCCCTGGTCTTTTCTGGCAGCGAGACCATGTTCGCCCTGTTTTTCTCTTTTTGGGGAGAAGTACGATTTCCTCAGTGAAAAAACCCAAAGTTCTTTCGGCCAATTTCTAATTTTGCCTGTAAAGCTTTTTCTAAGAAAAAGTTAGTGCCCCACTAAGACCCTGCTTTCTGCCAGCCATGTTCACCCCGCTTTGTTCTTTTTTGTACAAAAGTAGGATTGTGGGCAGAAGAACGAAATCCACAGTGAGAAAAGCCAAAGTTCTTTCGACCAGCTCCAAATTTTGTCTGTGAAGCTTTTCCTAAGAGAAATTTCCGCCCATAAAGGCCCTGGTTCTTTCTGCCAACGAGGCCATGTTCGCCCCGCTTTGTTCCAAGAGTAGGATTTTGGGCAGAAGAACGAATTCCTCAGTGAAAAAATCCAAAGTTCTTTCGACCAATTTCAATTTTTGCCTGCTTCTAAAGCTTCTAAGAAAAAGTTAATGCTCCATTAAGGCCCTGGTCCGAACATATTCCCCCGCTTTGTCCTTTTTGGACAAAAGTAGGATTTTGGGGAGAAGAACGAAATCCTTAGTGAAAAAAGCAAAGTTTATTAGACAAATTTCAAATTTTGCCTGCTTTCAAAGCTTTTTCTAAGAAAAGGTTAGTGCCCCATTAAGACCCTGCCAGAGCCCGGCGGGGGTGGCGCTTTCACAAGCTGGATATCGTTTTTGGCTCGAAAAAGCAAAGGGGAAGTCGTATTTTGGGGAACTCAAAATACGGCTTCCCCTTTGTTTACCGATAAACAATGCACATATCATTCTTTATTCATCATTCCTTGTTGATGCTACTGTGCTATGAACTTAGATTCCAGCAATGTGAAGATTCTGTGCTCCGATCGCTAGCCTGCCTGCAGGCGGGAATTCAAATCGCAATTCTTGTAAGAGGAAATTAACAAAATAGGCTCGTTTTCAATGCACAAGTAACGATATGGCACCAAATTTGCTGTGTAGTTGGAGGACCATGAGCACAAAAAAAATATGAAGAATTATGAAAAACTTATGTGAATTTAAGAAATGGTAAGTGTTTTTCGAAATTAGGTGGCTCCCGCGCCACCTGGGAGCCACCTGGGGTGGCTCCCTGCTTCCCTTCACATAATTTCCCGGATTTCTCTACATAAATGTGGACTAGGTCGAGAGTATTACTATATGTTCAAATCCGCTTCCAAAACCCCAAGGCACCGCTTCGATACAGCCCCAAATAGGGTTCACAGCGTTATGATCGGCCTCGGAAAGCGCGCTCCAATCGCAATCGGTTATTGTAAATTGTAAAGTTTCGCAGCTGACTAATAAATGAGTAGTATCTTAGATATATGAACGTCAAAGTCTGTGCAAATCTTGACCTTTGCGGATGAACCCATTGAGCTGAAACCTTGATGACGCGGGCTGGACCAGGAAAGTCAGGTGGTACTACTATACTAAGCGCTGAGGCCGCCCATCTTATTATATGTGTATATCTGTTTGTCAGGGACTTACGGGGGTCAAAAATAGGGTCAAAGGGGAAGTCGTAAGAAATTTTGGCTTCAAAGGGGATATCGTTTTCAAAATTCTGAAATGCCACCTCCTGCCGGGCCCTGGACCCTGCTTTCTGCCAGCGAGGCCATGTTCAACCCGCTTTCTTCTTTTTGGACAAAAGTAGGATTTTGGGCAGAAGTACGAATTCCTCAGTGAAAAAGCTCAAAGTTTATTGGGCAAATTTCAAAATTTGTCTGTAAAGCTTTTCCTAAAAGAAATTTCCGCCCATAAAGGCCCTGGCTCTTTCTGCCAGCGAGGCCATGTTTGCCCCGCTTTGTTCTTTTTAAACAAAAGTAGGATTTTGAGCAGAAGAACGAATTCCTTAGTGAAAAAAGCCAAAGTGTTCTTTCGACCAATTTCAAATTTTGCCTGTAAAGCTCTTTCTAGGAAAAATTTCCGCCCATAAAGGTCCTGGTCCTTTCTGCCAGCGAGGCCATGTTCGTCCCGCTTTGTTCTTGGACAAAAGTAGGATTTTCGGCAGAAGTACGAATTCCTCAGTGAAAAAACTCAAAGTTTATTGGGCAAATTTCAAATTTTGTCTGTAAAGCTTTTCTTAAAAGAAATTTCCGCCCATAAATCCTTTCAGCCAGCGAGGCCATGTTCAACCCGCTTTCTTCTTTTTGGACAAAAGTAGGATTTTGGGCAGAAGTACGAATTCCTCAGTGAAAAAACTCAAAGTTTATTGGGCAAATTTCAAATTTTGTCTGTAAAGCTTTTCTTAAAAGAAATTTCCGCCCATAAATCCTTTCAGCCAGCGAGGCCATGTTCGCCCCGCTTTGTTCTTTTTGGACAAAAGCAGGATTTTAGGCAGAAGAACGATTTCTTTAGTGAAATAAGCCAATCTTTCGACCAGTTCCAAATTTTGTCTGTAAAGCTTTTCCTAAAAGAAATTTCCGCCCATAAAGGCCCTGGCTCTTTCTGCCAGCGAGGCCATGTTCGCCCCGCTTTGTTCTTTTTGGACAAAAGTAGGGGGCAGGAGAACGAATTCCTCAATGAGAAATGCCAAATTTCATTTCACCAGTTCCAAATTTTTTCTGTAAAGCTTTTCCTAAAAGAGATTTTCGCCCATTAAGTCCCTGGTTCTTTCTGCCAGCGAGGCCATGTTCGCCCCGCTTTGTTCTTTTTGGACAAATGTAGGATTTTAGGCAGAAGAACGAATATCTCAGTGAGAAATGCCAAATTTCTTTCCACCAAGTCCAAATTTTGTCTGTAAAGCTTTTCGTATGTAAAAGTAGGATTTTATGCAGAAGAACAAATTCTCTAGTGAAGAAAAGCCAAGTTTCTTTCAACCAGTTCCAAATTTTGTCTGTAAAACTTTTTCTAAGAAAAATTTCCGCCCATAAAGGCCCTGGTCCTTTCAGCCAGCGAGAACATATTCACCCCGTTTTGTCCTTTTTGGACAAAAGTAGGATTTTGGGCAGAAGTACGAATTCCTCACTGAAAAAACCCAAAGTTTATTAGACAAATTTCAAATTTTGCCTGCTTTTAAAGCTTTTCTAAGAAAAAGTTAGTGCCCCATTAAGACCCTGCTTTCTGCCAGCGAGGTCATGCTCGCCCCGCTTTGTTCTTTTGGATAAAAGTAGGATTTTGGGCAGAAGTACGAATTCCTCAGTGATCATTTCTTGAATGTCTCGCGAGTTGCAAATAATGGTACAAACAAGATGCTACGTTCTGTGAAAAAGGCATCTAACAGTAGGAAATCATCTGCAACTCATCTCTACTATAATTCTCGCAAAATCCCATTCCAAAAACCCCAGTTAGATTTTTTCTACTTCAAATTAGCAAGAATATCATCTCTAATGAAGATCAGCTGATTTGGACCAAAGTTCAAATTGATTTTATGGAACATTGCTATATCTCGAAAAGCTTCAAGCCTTTTCTTTGAGAGAAACCTGAACTGCAAATACATCACCCTTTGAAACAGCTTTCACTGGATTTCATAAGATTAAATCCCTGATATTTTCTGTCAGCGGGGCCCTAATCTTTTTTCTTTGAAGACAGGAGTAGAGAACTCAATAGTACCTTTCCACAAAGTTTTACAAGTCTCGACTGTTAAGAAAGAGTGTTCTGTCGCATAAAGCCCCTTGTCTTTCTGCCTGCAAGACGAAATTCTCTTAGCTCTTTTCCCTTTGAAGGGAAAAGAAGGATGATTTTAGACTGGAATATCCTGCCAAATTTTCATAAATTTAAATGTGGAACCTAAAAAATCTTTGAAAAAGTATTCTCGCATAAAGTTCCTGACCTTTCTGCCAGCGTGACCGAGCACCCTGCTATTCTTTCTGTTGGAGGCAAAGGTGAGACATCATTTTATACTCTTTGAAATGTGTTCTGTCGCACAAAGTTCCCGGTCTTTCTACCAGCAGGTTCGTCCTGCTCCTTTCTCATTCAGAGGCAAAAATAGGGTGTTTCCAAGACACAAGACTGCAAAAGCACTTTCAGCATGTTTTTAAGCCTAACAGTTGTTAGTAAAAATGTGTCCTGTCGCATAAATTCCCTGGCCTTTCCGCCAGCTAAACCAAGTTCGCCCTGCTCTTTTCCTCTGGAGGCAAAAGTAAGACGATTTTAGAGTGGAAGAACCTGAAAGTAACTCCTGCCAAATTCTTATAAATTTAAATGTGGGACCGAAAGTCTTTGAAGAAGTATTCTGTCGCATAAGGTCCCTCGTCTTTCTGCCAGCAAGACCAAGCGCTCTGCCATTCTCTCTTTTGGAGGCAAAGATGGGCTGTCTGCAGGCATTCTTAATTGTTTATTGAAGCGGGCAGCCCATGCCAACCATAGACCGATTGCGACTGCAAATATTGCTTCTGAAGCGAGGAAAGTACAGAAGCCTGAACAGATACGCCTCTCGGTCCTTACCGAAGCAGAAAATCGGGCTGGAACACGGCTGTTGCGACGCTGTCATTGGCTGCAGCGGCAGTCTCTCGATTTCCTGCTTCGGTATGGACCGAGTGGCGTATCTGTTCAGAATTCTGAAGTTTTTCGCTTCAAAAGCAATATTTGCAGTCGCAAGGCTATGGTTGGCATGGGCAGCCCGCTTCAATAAAGTTTAGACTGGTTGCTCTCAAATATGCTCGGACACTGTCTTTACGCGATGAGTTTTTTGAGAGAGAAGTGGGCCAGAACATTTGCGTACAAAGCATTTACCACGAATTTTGTTGAGAATTGTCCAAAAAGCGTAAAAGGATTTTAAAAATGAATTCTACTGCGCGAAATGTCATTTTACATCCCCTTAAAACAAAACAGATCAAACGCTCGGTTTTTCGACAGTAGAATCATGTTACTTGAGCATACTTTTTTCGCATGTTTGATGAATTTTCCCACTTAAGCGGCAGAGAGAGATAAAATTTTCAAAACGAGGCTCTACTTCAGTGACGCCAAACTTTTCTATCAATCGAGCCCAGATTGATCGAACGCTCACGAATTATAGTTCCCTTGAACTGATTGAATGTGCAGATTTCGCCAAAAAGTCAAGATGTTCAGCAAACGGTTCAAAAAATGAATTTTATAATGAAACTCTCAAAATGAAACCCCACTTCACAAATATCGTTTTCCGCCGGCACTCGGGACCAAAATCTGTTGCTCGAAACCCTATTCCCTCTGAAAACCTGACTGAAGGCTCCTTTAGCGCTTGGAAGGTTCAGTGATATCCGAAAAATGATTTTTTAAATGAATTTTCCTGATAATTGAGGAAAAAAGGGGCGAACCTTTCAAAACGAAACTCCAGAAATATATGTTTTTGACCGGCCGTCGGGATCAAAATCAGTTGAATGCTCGCAAACCCTTTCTACCCTCGAAACCTGTCTGAAGGCTCCGTTTACCGCTTGGAATGTTCAGTGATTTCCGAAAAATGAGTTTTTTCAATGAATTTCCCTGACAAGTGAGGGAAAAAAGGGGCGGAACCCTTCAAAACTGCAGAAATATATATTTTTGACCGGCCGTCGTGATCAAAATCAGTTTAATGCTCGCGAACACTATCTGCCCTCAAAATCTGTCTGAAGGCTCCGTTTACCGCTTGGAATGTTCAGTGATTTCCGAAAAATGAGTTTTTTTTTGAATGATTTTCCCTGACAAATAAGAAGAAAAGGGATGAAAAATCAACGAAACTCCACTTCACAAACATCGTATTTGGCCGGCCCTCGGGACCAAATCATTTGAATGCTCGCAAACCCTATCTCCCCTCAAAACTTGTCTGAAGGATTCGATAGGAAGGTTCAGCAATATTCAAAAAATGAGTTCAGAATTTTCCCGACATTTCGGCAAAAAACGGGATGGAACCTTTCAAAACGAAACTTCACAGATATCGTATTGGCCGGCCCTGGGGACCAAATCAGTTGAATGCTCGCAAACCCTATCTCCCCTCAAAACCTGTCTGAAGGCTCCGTTTAGCGCTTGGAAGGTTCAGTGATATCAGGAAAATGAGTTTTTTCAATGAATTTCCCTGACAAGTGAGGGAAAAAGGGGCGGAACCATTCAAAACTCCACAAATATCGTTTTTGGCCGGCCCTCGTGACCAAATTAGTTGAATGCTCGCGAACACTATCTGCCCTCAAAATCTGTCTGAAGGCTCCGTTTACCGCTTGGAATGTTCAGTGATTTCTGAAAAATGAGTTTTTCTAATAAATTTCTGTGACAAATGAGAAGAAAAGGGATGAAAGTTTAACGAAACTCCACTTCACACACATCGTTTTTTGCCGGCCCTCGAAAACAAAATCGTTGAATGCTCGCAAACCCTATCTCCCCTCAAAACCTGTCTGAAGGCTCCGTTTAGCGCTTGGAAGGTTCAGTGATATCCGGAAAATGTGATTTTTTTAAATGAATTCCCCTGAAATTTGGGCAAAAACGGGATGGAACCTTTCAAAACGAAACTTCACAAATATCGTATTTGGCCGGCCCTCGTGACCAAATCAGTTGAATGCTCGCGAACACTATCTGCCCTCAAAATCTGTCTGAAGGCTCCGTTTACCGCTTGGAATGTTCAGTGATTTCTGAAAAATGAGTTTTTTTAATGAATTTCCCTGACAAATGAGAAGAAAAGGGATGAAAAATCAACGAAACTCCACTTCACAAACATCGTTTTTAGCCGGCTATCGGCATCAATCAGTTGAATGGTCGCAAACCCTATTTCCCCTCAATAACTAACTGAAGGCTCAGTTTGCTGACAGGAGGGTTCAGAAATATTCAAAAAATAAGTTTCTTTTTCATGAATTTCCCTAACAATTGAGGGAAAAAAGGGGGCGAAACCGTTCAAAATGAAACTTCACAAATATTGTTTTTCGCCGCCCTCGGGACCAAAATCTTTTGAATGCTCGCGAACCCCTAGAAACCTGCTTGAAGCGTCTGATTACCGCTAGGGAGATTCAGCAATATCCAAAAGAAGAGTTTTTCGCGAATTTCTTTGAAATTTGAGGAAATGAGGGATGGCAAGTTACGAGATGAGGCTCTATTGCACAAACGTTGAATCTGGGTGCTCACGAACTAAGTTCCTCGAAAAAATTGATTGAGTGCTCAGTTTATTGCTAAAAAACAAAATTAGATTTTCAGCAGTATCTCAAAAAGTGAGTTTTTCGTGGTTACATTTAAGATTCGAGTGGAAAAGAGAGTGAAACTTTTAAAATGAGGCTCCACTTCAGAGAACGCCGATTTTTGCCGCGCATTCGATCAAACTCAATTGAATGCTTATTTTTCGCTGGAGAAGTCAAATTTTTAGCATACTTGCTCTGTAAAGCAGTTAGTGGAGGAATTAGTGGATATTTTGTTGATATTTGTGCGGAAGGCTCTACTCCAGAGAACGTTAGCTTTACCGTCCATCGCGACCAAAACTTCCTGACCGCTCGGTACTTCAATCAGGCCTTCAAATGATTCTTACAATTTATTGCGGAAGTCTTTAGGAGGGAATGCAGATGCAGGAAATATATCTTAATCGCACGTTTGCGCGATGATGCCGGTTAAGCGTGATCTATCTTTCTGCATTAGTGTGCAAAGTATCATGCTCTGTGAGTCGAGGATTGAAGTTTTGCGAAGAAATGTCACATAAAAAGTAGAATAAAAGCCGTGAGCTCCATTAGGCAATAAACTGTTCGCATGTGTGCACGACAGTACGGAATGACTCAAGCGATCAATGACTTCCTTCGTACCCCATCGGCGACAGTCATTGTGACAGAAACACAACAACAACATCTCGCCAGATTAATGGCTACATTTATACTGCATATATAGGTAATCCTTGATTCTAAAATGTAATGCTTTTGTGATCAGCCTCCACACATATACTCCCGTGCCAAATGTTAGCCGCTTAGCTCAATGTTGAAGAATATTCGCTCCGCCTGGGACCCATAGTGCAAGCAAATCCCTCGCCGACATAATGGCTTCGGGCCTCTCCTCTCGCCATCACTAAGCGCCATTATATTTTCGCATTCCTTTTTCTGGAATCCTTCAGCAGCTGGAACCTCCTTCATGCAGGGGTTAAGGATAGGAGGGACGCAGAAAACTTTGCCGTCGCGCTTGGAAGGATCCAGTGTATATTATAGTAAGGATGACGCTTCAGAAGTTGATATCCCGCATGCTTATTCTCTTACAAGGAATGCTTGTTTAGTCGAAGTGGCTTTTTTTGATGGGATGTACACCATATTGTAGGGCATAAAGTGCTGATTCCGAATCTGCCCTCCGTATCTGCAGAACGTTTATGGACAAGAAGTTATGAGCGTTTTTTGAAGTCAAAAATTGAATGTGCAAGTGTAACAAAAATAACCGTAATACTTTTTCTAGCTCTTCAACGGAGCAATGATAATCACCAAAACACTTCATTTGAAAATTGCTCTAAAATAAAAATTACACCACACTTGTTACGTTATTTGAAGGCTAGTAAGATTCTAACAGCTCATTTTATTCAAAATGCACATTCAATTTTTAGCTCCAAAAAACGCTCATAACTTCTCGTCCATAAACGTTCTGCAGATAAGGAAGACAGTTTCGGAATCAGCGTTTTATGCGCTTTAATATGGTATACATCTCATTTGGAAAGGCCACTTCGACTAAGCAAGCTTCCCTTGTTAGAACTTTCGTGGGTGTCGGCAGACTCTTGCAATCACACTTGGTCTAAATTAGAAACAGTCATAAAACATGACCTCTAACAGCATCCATCTACATTTGATGGAAGCTGCCTGGCAGAATTTTGCTCCATTTCTCAAGTTTATGAAAAAAATCATATGCAAACTTTTACAACGATGTCACCCATCATCCTCAATCTTTCTCAGCCTTCGTCGCAGGCAGAAAATTTACAGACCGTTCAAATGCGTGTGGGTTATCATGAGAGAAAAGAATTTGCCGAAAAATGCAATTTCATTTCAATGCTACTACTCAGTTTTCATCAGTCATTCAATCGTACAGCATGCAACCTAAGCATCTCCAGTGCAGAAAATAGTCTATTTGAAGAAGAAATATTCGGTGTACACTCACTCAGAGATAGACTCAGTGCAAACGAATAGCCGTTTCGCAGCGAGCGGGCGCGGCATGTTGAGGGCCGTAACGGCATTGCAGCGTGCACGCCAGGGCCCGCCACAGATCGTCCTGAAGCAGGCTGGACTTCGTTTTTGGAGCAAAACGCAACGGAGATATCGTTTTTGACAGGTCGGGGCCATGCACCAAGAATAAGCGCCATTTAGTCGAACCAGGGTCAAGCTTGTGATGCGACTGTCGCAACGGGGGGTCGTAAAGAGGGTATCTAAGATGGAAGGGGGGGGGGGTCGTGAGAGGAGGTAGTTAGGCTAAAATAACCTAAACTTAAAAGGGAATCAAAAAGTAGATGATTAGTTATGTTCTTTACAATGAATCTATAAGAAAGTGGAAATCAGAATAAAAGATAAAAAATCTGTAGAAATTCTCAGAAAAAAAACATTTAAGAGCTCAAAACACCTTTGAAGGATGTATGATTTGATAGAAATGCTAAATGTACCGATTGCCCCAGAAATCTTGCTTCTGAAGCCTTCCTGAAGCCTCGACAATAGCGACATCTTGACAGTAGCGATTATCTTTACCAGCTGTGACCATCTAAATCTTTTTGTAATGTTTTTCACAGACCAACATGATTTATTAGTACTTTGGAGATGCTCTGCTATATCAGTGCAAAATTTGGTGTCATTTTGTTGACTGTTTATTTTCTTATGATTTTATGTATGGTAGCAAAGAATGAGAAAAGGGGGGTCGTATCTGCGCCTCATCTAAATTTCTCCGGAGCTATTAAAGCTTCTTAGCTGCAAACTTACTGTAATACGAAGCCATCCCTCTACTTTTTATCATAAGAATTTCAGGCTGTTTCATAACTTCTTCTGTGAGATACAAAATTTCAAGCTCAAAAATCCCACTTTTTGCTTTTTAGGATCGCATCTAAATTTGCGAGAGTCGCATCTAGATTTTTTCGAGCTTACTGCTCCTCAATGGCTGACCTTTTCCACGGATAGTATGGGCACTATACTACAAAGAATGTTCATTGCAGCCTCTCAGTCTTTCCCTGCCTTTAGTTGCGAATTTTCAAATACCGTGCTCATGCACGTTTTTGACATCGTTCTGGATGGCGCTAAAACAGTCTTATTCGCACTAAAATCTGTGCAAAAGGTAGGAAGTAAGCCTTTTAGTCGAAAACATGTTTTATGCTTCAAACATATTTTTTTCTCCCCTCAAAGAAATGGTCTAGCGTATGGGAACTATATTTGCTGGCCAGAAGTATACTTGAAAAATCAAAAAAAAATTGCAGAAACCCAAACATTATTTAAGGTGTGTATGAGTGCCACAGTTATTGCACTTACCCTCGGCTCAGAAATTCTGTTTCCAAAGCCCCACTGAATCTCATACACTTGACAAAATCCCATATCTTTACCAACGGTGACCGTCAATAATTTGTAAATCTTAAAGTAAAGCTTAATTATCATTCAGATTGGAATCGATGTTCTGCTTAGTCAGATGATGCCCTTTCCATTCATATTTTCCTAACCACAATAAACATAGGCAAATCTTCGTAGAATTTCATTTTCATTTTCATTTTCATTTTCATTTGACTACTTACCCAAACTACGCAGAATTATTTGTTTTTTATTTAAGTTTTTTGAATGGCGAAGCATTACTTGCATTCTTCCCAATTTGTAAGTAGTCATCTTTTCTGATCTGTGATTTTTATTGAGATCGATTGGCAGGCACCTTTTGAGATTGGCATTCATTTATGCAGGTTACCGCAAAAGAAAGTAGGAGGGTTAGGTGGGAGAGGCGGCAGTAGGTGGGAGGGGTTGGGGTAGGTGAGGAGGGGGGTCATACGGATAGGTACCTTTAGGGGGGGGGGGTCGTATCAACACGCTTGACCCTAAGTCGAACACAAGCTTCTTGGAACAGGTTATCGCACGATTGACATGCTCAATCGTGTAGGGCGAAAAGTGGGCGCTATTTGAAAGCAAGGCTAAAATAAACAAATCGCTTGTTCACAGCGCACACAGAAGAATATGACACCAAACTTGAACTGTATACATAGAAAATTATTTGCAAAGGAGAGCATACATTTCTGTCACTTCTCAAAAGTTTCGGACTTTTCTATCATGGCGGATCCCCTGGTCAAAACTCCGTTTCTGAGCATGAAGGCGTTTTCATATTATTACCTTTTCTTTGTTTTTTGCCTTCATCTCTTCATAAATGGCTTTGTTAAAGCGCTCCAATGCCAAACTCTTGTGCATGCATAGTAATCAGCTCCAATTTGGATTTTCACTCTTATCTAACGTTTTTTTTCAAACTAGAAAATCTTTCTTGTTTTTATCTTTTCCTAAGCAGGTAGGTCAAAGGGGACTTCGTAAAAGTTCCGAAAGTCATGGGAGACTTCGTTTTGAGAAACCCTAGAAACCGACTCGTGTCGGGCCCTGGGCGGGGCGTGTCGCCGGTTACTTTTCGTCATCGATATCGATTTAATCGATTTCTATAGATTTTTTTTTGCAGAGTTCACCTACGGGGCTGGGATGCTATAGAATCACCCACTACTTTTATCGATTTCATCGATTTTTTAGCAAAGTTTGAGCTACGGGGCTAGGAGTTGCACGGGGGGGGGGGTAATTGAGCATGCTACGAATACAATATTAGCTTCTAGAATCATCCACTACTTTGATCGATTTTATCGATTTTTCGCAAAGTTTGAGCTACGGGGCTGAAAGTTAGCACAGGGGGGAATAATCGAGCATGGTAATTACTAACACAGCGGGAATAGGCAATTGGCATGTAGAAGTGGGCATAGGGGAAGGTTGAACATGGATAGGTATGGGAGCTTTGTCTGTCAGCTAGTGTTCTGAAAGGCCGGGCGGAGCCGGAAAGCGAGTTAGTTTTTTATAATTTTGATATGAAGATCAAGGAATTTGCACCCATAAGGTGTACAAGGAATTTGCACCCATAAGGTGTACTATTTGTGATATTTCCACCTTTTAAACATTATTGTAGACTGAGTTTAAAATATCTATGATGGTGTTATAGGTGGGGAATGGAAGGTGAATAATCAAAATATCGTCCATGTATCTAAATGCTCTAAAAATAGAGTGTGGATTCGTGTTGGATTTATGTTCTAAGTATATGATAGCGTAAGATCAGCAATGATAGGACTAGCATTACCTCCCTGTGGTACTCCAGTGATTTGACGAAAAATCGAGTGTGCAACTTTACATTAGCATTATTTAGAATATAGTCAGAGTTAAAGTATATCTTCTATTCTATAATTTTTGCAATTACCATCATTATTTTTGATCGTTTGTGTATACGTCATTTTTTTTATATTTGTTCATCATTATATATTTATTATCTGCATTGCTGAACACTTTTTTAGTATTCCTCTAAGGTCTCATAATTTCTTGGTGCGATATGTTAGTGAACATAGATATCTGCGGAAAAAAGCTTGATTCCGTTTCCACGGTAATTCATCAGATCACTAGAGATGTTTATATCCTCACTTGACCAATATGTTTGTAAATATCTTTTGTTATTCATGACACTAAGGGTTTTAGTTTTTGAAATGTTTCTTGAAAAAATGAGGATATTCAAAACTCTATTGCAATGGGTTTAGTGCTATTATTGTGCACCAGTGATGAGTCGAAATTTTACAGGGTTTCTATGTATTAGGTTGTCAAGAAAATAATGTCGTTTTCTATTTGCTTGCTTCAACAAAGCAACCATACTCAACCCAATAAAGGGTAATGGGAATTGTTAGATAGAGCAAAGCAAGCTCTACAAGATGGCGTTCATGGTTTTGCACCAAACTCGTTCCATGGATAGTTCGAACTCAAAATCTGAAGATTTCCAAATGCCCAAAAAATCGAAAAAATCAGATCTTCGTCCAAATAATTTCTACGGAACTCCCACTCGCACAGGTCAATACTTTCGATATCTGATATCCATATGTGCAGCTGCTGTACTTTTTCCTTCACTAAAAACTGAGAAAACGAAGATTTTCGTGTTTTTTTAAAAGCAATGCTGAGCCGTGATTGCATATGTGATTTTATACTACTAGCCTCGATAAGTATAACTATAGATTTTCAGCCTATTCCTAGCGGTAGTTTTCGAGAAATGTCACTTTCAGCACTAAAACTGAAAAGAAGAAAGCTGACGATATTTCTCGAAAACTACTGCTCGGAATGGGCTGAAAATCTGTAGATATACTAACCTAAGCTTGTAGTATAGAATCACATATGCAAGAACAGCTCAGCATTGCTTTTAGAAAAACACGAAAATCTTCGTTTTCTCAGTTTCTAGTCAAGGAAAAAGTACACCAGCTGCACATATGGATATAAGATATCGAAAGTACTGACGTGTGCGAGTGGGAGGTCCGTAGAAATTGTTTGGACGAAGATCTGATTTTTTTCGATTTTTTGGGCATTTGGAAATCTTCAGATTTTGAGTTCGAACTATCCGTGAATCGAGCTTGGCACAAAATCATGAACGCCACCTTGTAGAGCTTGTTTTGCTCTATCGAACAATACCCATTATCCTTTATTGGGTTGAGTCTGGCTGCTTTGTTTAAGCAAGCAAATAAAAAACGACATTATTTTTTTGATAACTTAATAGTTCAGGTAAGCAGTACAGGGTGCGTCAAAAGTCTGGGAGCCTAGTACTTTTTCATACAAAATGAGAAAGGAAGTACCTAGAAACGAAAAATTTGGGGCACACATAATTCGAACCATTGCAGATACAGCTCAGTTCTTGAATTTCTAAATTGCCTTTTCTGGCTTCCACAAGACCCTACAAAATCTTGGCAAGTCCACTTGTCATGGCACGCAAGTAGTCGTAACGAAATTCTCCCCACTTCTTCACAATAACTGCTTCTTTTACCTTGCCAAATGTGCAACATGATAGATTAAGCCTTTGTCTACAACATACTTCCAAAAGAATTTTGTGCATTGCTTAGGAAGCATGTTTACGTCGCATACCGGGAATTTGGCTACAATTGCGCGAAGGAAAGAAGAGAATTATTATTTAAAAAGTATAAAAAGTGTCCCTTCGACCGAATTTCAATAGATTCTTATTAAGAAGACATATGCATGGAATATAGCTTTGACATCATTGCCTGTTGATGCAACGTCAAAAGTCTGGGGGCTTAAGTTTACAGTACTGCAATTACAAAGATACTGATGGTTTTGATTTTAGTTTTATGCCACATGATGTTGCGGTCATTCTTTACAAAATACACTTTACCTAGCTAGAAATGGCTACCATATGTTTTTAAGTTTTTAAGTTTTTTTTAAGTTTTAAGTTTTTTTGTTTTTTACCCTGTATGTGATCGAAATTTTACAACATTCTTCATCAAAAACTTCTATTCCTTGAGGTCTTGAAGGCAGTGTCCGGGCAAAAACTCGATTATTAGAAAATTTGTTCACCGTGGTTATCCGCAACGCTGAATCCGAAAACCCACATTAGAAGGCGCGAAAATGGCGAGAACATACGTTTTCCAAAGCCGCACAATTTGAAATTTGACGGTCCCCACCAAGGCAGAGACGCAAGTCGCTGCGGGACCCTACATTTCAACTGTGGCGGCATGCGTACTCTGCCGCATAGCAGCGATTCGGAAACTTGGAAGATCTCGCCTCAAGGCGTAAGTTTCTCCCCTTTCTGGTCGTTTTTCTTGCTTTATGACGTCGCACTTGCGCGATGTTGTGTCTGAGGGGGGCCACTCTCGCATGGACTCAAATCCCAAAACCCACCTCGTACCCGGATACTGCCTTCAATGTGTCTATCACTCATATCTTGCTTTTGTATATTACTTACTTTTTTATATATGTTATTGTTAGCAATCTTATTAGTCAAACTCATTTCTTTCAATAAAACGGTCATGTAAATTCATTTGCAAACAATACCGTAGCTGGAATGAGACACAACACAAAATTGTTTTGATTAAATTCAAGCTCCTTTTTGTCAATTTTGAATGTTAAGGGCTTTTTCATGTATAAGAGGTTGTTTTGAAATTTATGAAAGTTTTTGTATGTTAATTGCTGTATTAGATTGAACGGTGATCTGAGCGGTACAATTTTTTAATCTTTTTATAATGGCTATAGCTCATTGTAAGCCAAGGTTGTTTGATTTTCTTGAAGTCAAAATTATAAGGAAGTCTGAACTTAATACGCTTATCAAGGATGTTCCATGATTCCAAATCTTTGAAAATTTTGATATTAGGCCGGTTCAAAAATCGTTTTTTCAGTCTGCCATAAAATCATGTGGGATAAAGGCAGGCAAATGCTCTAGGAACTTTCAATCGCAGTTTTTCTCCTTCTTTTCATCAGTCATGTTTTGGAACCATTTGCCTTGGTTTTGAGATAATTGCCGAAATTTCAAACCCATAGTTTTTACCATGCCCAGCTTTGGCCATTTTTCAAAATCTTTATTTTGAACTTTTGGAAGAGCTTTAAAGGCATTTAGATAGCGTAGACAAAATGCAATGCGTTGCAATTTTCTCGCATCTTCAATCAGCTTCTTATTATTTTTAGGATAACTTTTCCGAAAGTCCTCGATTTTGCGAAGTTGCAAAATACACAAAGGCTCCAAACACTAACAAATCGTCGGAGTTTGATACTTGCAAGGTTCAATTATGGTTACACACTAGCTTCACAAAGCAACAGAGCGTTTGTAGTTTCGAAATATCAAATTTAACATTTTGCGGATACAGCCTGGGGCGGGTGCAAAATCACAAATTATAATAATTTTATCTCCGAAAAAGCCCCACGAATTGAGAAGGGAAAAAGCCTTTCAGAAAAAGGAGAAAAAGCTGCATCGAATGAGACACTAGTTGTGCGCCGTTTGATGTTCTGTGAGTGCTGGGATGACCAAAAGTGGAATTTGATAGTGTCAGAAATATAATTTCGAAAATTTTTGAAAGCCAGCTGTAGCTGCCAAAAAATGTCAATTCATTGCATTTTGTTTACCCTATCTAACAGTTATTTTCCAGATGTTCACATTGAAGATTGTCAAAAATTGCCAAATTTGGGCATGGTAAAAACCATGGCTTTGAAATTACGCGATTATCTCAGAAATCACTGAAGCAAATGGTCCCAAAACATGACTGTTGGAAAGAGGAAGAAAAACTGCGTCTGATAGTGTTTGAAGCATTTGCCTTTCTTCATTCTGTTTTTATGAGAGGTTGAAAAAACGGAAAGAACTTTTGAACCGACCTAATATCACCTGTGACAACATGATTATGCGGATCTTTGATGAAATTGGGATATTTAGCACAAACACAGGGTATAGTTTTGATTGTATTTACATCTCAGACAAATCACGGGAACTTCCCCCGAGGGGCAAGCCAATTTGCCAAACTTCCCGAGGGTTTCAATTAGCACGTAAGTGAATTAAGCCATAAAAATGGGAACTTCCCGAAAACTTTGACGTCAAAACCAACACAGTTAGGAACTTCCCGAGGAAGTCCTCGAAAAGTTCTGCAAAATGCAGAACCTCCCGAGGATTTAAATTTGAGGGAACTTACGCAGAGCTGTTTTGCAAGTTAGCAAAACAGTCCTGTTTTGCTTGTTTTGCAAACAAGACTACCTGCATCATAATGATAAGCTTAAAGTTTGATAAGCTAAAGCTTAAGGTGCTTCATTTCTGTCTATCACCGTCTGAAGGATAGGTAACTGTTATAATATCGATACCTATCTATAGTATACGCGTCATCCTTGTGTCACCCCCTCAATGCGATGTGTGTTAAGGAACACATATTGAAATTCCGAAATTCCATCTATTTCTCAGTTTGCTTTGCAGCATTTTTCAACTGAGTGGCGAAAAAATACCGGATCCGAAGCAGTCTGAAGCCAATTTTTCTATTCTGGGGAAGAGTGAAATAAGTATT
Source organism: Cylicocyclus nassatus (assembly GCA_958299035.1). Taxonomy (NCBI): domain Eukaryota; kingdom Metazoa; phylum Nematoda; class Chromadorea; order Rhabditida; family Strongylidae; genus Cylicocyclus; species Cylicocyclus nassatus. Next base: position 19,195,012 of record CATQJL010000112.1, read on the forward strand.
ACGGAAATTTTCAAGGTGATTTCATATAAGAATCAATGAAGATATTCCGGTTTTCAACCAGTTTTCAACGGAGTGGGTGCGTTGACGTTTCGAAAGCAACTTTTATCTACTCAAATAATTCCAGTTGGATATCCTTGGGCAAATCTGAGAAAGAACGCGAAAAGAGATTTGACATTCTGCTAAAGCAAAAAACAGTTTATTGCTCCAAAATCAGGATCTGCATCGCAGAAGCACTGTAAATTTTCCTACAACGTTGATTATTCGCTCTAAATTCAGTTTTGCAGCGAGGACATCCGCTATTACCGTTTGCGCCAAGGGAAACTTGTGCCATCAAATGTATGAACTTTGTTTATTTTATCTTATACATTTACGTTTTTTTTCAGATATACAAAAGTACGCAGGTCGGCTTCGGTAGAAAAGACAAGGCACGCATGACGAAATCGGAATGGAGGAGACAAGCGCTGCACATGAAGGAGATTTGATCTTGCAGTCTAACGCGTCCATCCCATAATTATTATTTTTTTCGTGCCATATCACGAGATGCCTCTTCTCATTCTCACTATGCTCGCGCCTGCCTACCGTCAGTACATCCCTACTCTATATCTCAGCATGACTCCATCCGCATCATTCCAGCGCTGTTGTAATTTAATTTTGTAAACATGCTAAAGAAATTTTTTCAACGCCTTTCGTCGATATACTCTATATCTATGCTTTATTTATTTATTTTTTTATTTATTTACAAAATGCACAATAAGTGCGCACGAGTAAATGTATTACAATAGATAGATGAGAGAGTATGAGAGGATAAGGATGAAGTAAGCCAACATGTGTAAAAAGTAGACTACATCAATTCAGCAGTAATCTATCCAAATCAATGTTGAATAACTTTCTCTTGATCATTTGGGCATTACTTGATTGTAGAATATGAGGCGGAAGATGTTGTAACTATCTTGCACCTCTACAAATGACTTGTAACAATCTTCCACCTCCAAGGGCCAGTGAGTTGAAAAGTCGAACTTTGAAAGTTTCGTCAAACATCCTCGATCAATAAAGTTCATTTTTTGCTATGTTTCCTTCCCCTGCCAGAATTCTTTTGCAAACAAACATACGTCAACTTGTCGCTGGTAACACCACCTGTAAGTTTGAGGAAGAACTGAACGTAGACAACATCAATTCAGCAGTAATCTATCCAAATCAATGTTGAATAACTTTCTCTTGAACATTTGGGCATTACTTGATTGTAGCATTAGCATTGTAGCATTTTACTTAGCAATAAAAGATAAAGGATATCTGTGTTTTGCGTGTTTTTAGCCTGAGTATCTGAAGTAAGGGTACGGCTCGAAAGAAGCAGGCTTTACTGTTAAAAGTTCTGTATAGCTACGCAAAGGTCCATCTGAAGCCCTCGGGAAGTTTAACTAAAGTCCTCGGGAAGTTTCCGTTTTTAGGGAAGTTCCCGAGAGCTTATTTGCAGAACTTCCCGAGGGCTTTACGGGAACTTTCCGAGCTGACCTGCCGAAAGTTCTCCCACAACCCTCGGAAAGTTCCCGTAAGTTGTCTGAGATGAGTATTGCGTGGAAATGTGTTATAGTTGTAAATCTTACTAGAGACGGGCTTGTCATGGATAAATACTACTCTTATTACTTTGTATCCCTCGTTGTTACTCTTCACTATGTTTAACACGTTTCGCACCGCGAAATCGCGAGCGGCGAAAAAGAGGGCACTTTCAGCCCTTAGGCAGCAAAGGGACCTTATCTCGAAGACTGTGTGCTACACCTGTAATCAGCTTGTCAAATAAGTTCCATAACCAAAATTTTGAGTGAATTCGAGGTGTTTGAATTTTGTCGCTTGGGAAGGACTTCTGTGGTTTCCTGAAAGATAGGAACAAGAACCTAGTTTCTAATAGTATCCCAAAGTATTTATGTCGTAGACGGTACATCAGTATTGAAACGAGGGTTTTTTTTCTTTGATATCGAAGCAAAGAGAAGTTGCGATGTCGCACGCGTCGTTCGCGTTGCCGCACATTGTTGCAACCGTTGTTCGATTTGTCCCCATATCTCCCAAACAAATATCGGCGGCACAACTCTACAGAATCATTTGAAAAGTAAAAGCTTAGGCCTTTGACTTAATAACCTTGGACTAGAAGAAAACCTCCTGTGAACGTCAGAAAGATCCTTCAAAGCAGCGTGCTGCACCATGTGCAGCACCGGTCCGAAACGTGTTAATGCATTGTTATTGTTAAAAACTTTATTCAAATTGACATAATCGAGAAGGAATGGAACGGAATCTTAATATTAAACATATTGTTTAGCTTGTCATTTCACATGAATTCCTTTTTGGAAAATAATAGTGGCAGAGAATACTTGTAAGAATAAGCTTGTTTCTATCGCTAATATCAATAATCCAAATATACCAAAATATATCAAACCAAACCTGTATTCTGGGAATTGTGCTCTTTTTTGGATGTTTCTGCTGAACACTTTGTCTCTTGAGCTCGTTTAGGTTACAGTGCATCTCTTTACCGATTTTTTTTTCGCATCTTAATTGTGTGGTGTTGCGTGCAGGTGCAGTCTCAATGAGTTACAAACAATTCGGGCGAGAATCGCATGGAATAAAGTATACTTTTGGTAGATTTGGGGCAGGCTAGCTGTTCATGATTCGTCTGTTTTCTGGAAATCTTGCTAGCCCTTTTGATTCACGTTCATCTGTCTTAAACATCACAACTTATAATAGAGTGCCGTAGGACTACTTTTCATTATCGATCGATATCGATCTTATAAATTTTCACCGCTATTTTTGCTAAGTTCAAACTACACGGCTGGGATTATGGGGGGGGGGGGGAGGGGTAAGTGAGTATGCTGATCACGAATACAATATTATTTCCTAGAACTACAGACTGTCTTTATCGATTTTATCAATTGTTTGCTAAATTTGAGCTAACACGGAGGAGTAAGTGAGAATGCTAATTACGAAAACAAAACGGGATAGAGAACTGGCATGTAAAAGTGGGCTGCGACAGGGAAATATGGTAAAGGAATTATGACTTGTAACATAGTGATGGTGACCTTTAACATAGTGTTTGACAGGGTTGGGCGGAGCCTGGCACGCCAACTAACAGCATTTAAAGGCAATCTTTTCATTCTAACTTCAAGAAATTGAAGTGGCTCTGCATTGGAGTTTTTTGTTACAGTGGTAAGCACATTTCATGCACCATAAAAAATGCTTTATTCACATTCTTGATCATCGTACTTATGTATCAGCTGTCAACAAGTGGGCCAAAACTTGGAGTGAAGATAGTGGAGAAGATTTACGCTATAGCGATTTTGTGACGATGAGCACTACTCGACATCGAACTTGCAGGCAAAACGGCGATTTTCTTAATTCGGATAGCATAATAGGACTTGCTTTATACTGTCATGATAAGGTTTGATGAAATATAAAGATATTAAAGGGGTTAAAACGGGAGTAAGGCCCGCAGCTATGTACGAATACTGTAGTATTGGATGATTTGGACCTAAGAATTGTCCCAGAACGAAAACGACAAGACCGGAGCTCAAAAGCAGTGGTAGACAGGCCTGGTAGGTGATTGCCTAAAATTCAGACATTCTGTTGGTTGGCCAAATTCTCCTTCTTCGAAATCACCTTTAGCATTTGAGAATGCATGCGTAAAGTCCTCTCAGACATCCATCCAACATGTAGCCTTACGATAGTTTTTCTTCTCAGAACCAATATAGCGATATAGACGGGTAATATAAGGAGAGCAAGGTGCATTTCAATAATAAGAGTCTTCCATTCGTAGAGGTCTAAGTAGGCACTGATGCATTTATCTCTCAAATCATCTGTGTATATGTGAGTGAGTTGCGTTCTAGCGACACCCTCAAGCTGCAGAACGAAGAATGTCATTCCCTAAAAAATGAGTTTGGGGTTGTCAATTCAAAAAAAAAGTCCGGAGCTTAGAATCTTGCGTTCATTATTTTTTTTCAAAAGGGTAGGCGCACGCAGGGAGACACCGTTACGTATAACAAAGGCAATTTGTATTCATAAGCAAGTAGACGTTGAGCGAGAACACGCTCGATCAGAGAATTGCTAATAGTGCAGACGATGGCGCCTTCTCTATGCGTGCGATGTCTCGACTGTAACCAGGGTCGAGCCAGAGGTGTAACACACGCCACCTGAGACATCCTCCCCCCCCCCGCATTATCGTTTGCCTACTATAGTAAGTTTCAAATCGTTTAGGTGGAAAATGGATTGGCTGGAGTCCGCTTCGCAGCAATTCGCGCCGCTTTGCAGTCTGCGTCTCTTCATTTTGCCTGCCCCGGGCTGAAAAAGACTGTATAGGCATGACAAAAAGGCTCTACCAAGCATAATTAGTAACATTAATTAACTTGCCAATTAGAGGCAGTGTCCGGGCGAAAACTGGATTTCTAGAAAATCCGCATACCGGGGGTTGTCCGCAATGCTGAGAATACACATCAGAAGGCGCGAAAACGGCGAGAACATACGTTTTCCAAAAACGCACAGTTTGAAATTCGACGGTCCCCACCAAGGCAGAGACGCAGAGTCCGGGACCCTACATTTTAACTGTGGCGGCATGCATACTCTGCTACATAGTAGAATTCGGACAACTCGGAGGACCCCGCCCCAGGGCGCAAGCTTCCCCACTTTCCGGTCGTTTTTTTTTCGCTTTAGGTTGAGCGTTATGACGTCGCACTTGCGCGATGTTGTGTGTGAGGGTGGCCCTCTCGCTTGGCACTGAAATTCCAAAACCCCCATCTTGCCCGGACACTGCCTTTAGCAGTGGATGGAAATGGGCCCTTCTCGGATCTTGGTGGATTTAGGAAGTAGACCCCTTCCCCCCCCTCCCCCTAAGTACATTGTAGCTCAACCCTCACCCGTCAATGGCGGGTTGGTAGAGTTTTGAAGCGCATTTTCCAGGAATTAGCGCATGACTTGGCAGGTGGGGTTGGGCTACAATGTACTTGGGGGGGGGTCTATACTCCCTAAATCCAGCAAAATTCGAGAAGGGCCCATTCTGCCTGTCCATTGCCTTCAAGTCCTGCGGGCCAAGTTCTATCGCACTTTGAGGGTCTCCGACATAAGGCCACCCAAGGTCATTTTTAGACATGGTTAGCTACATCTCAAAAGTGAATCAGCTGCATATTTTTGCCCTCATTGAGTACAAAACACTGCTCCCTACTTCCCCATACCATGCATCCTGCTCCCAATAACGTCATACGGAATTAGGAGCCAGCCAAAATCTTACTTGTCCCTTTTTTAGCTTATAGTGGTTGTGTTTCCAGCAACTTAACTCTAATCACTTCTACAAAAACAAGCTATCGAAATGTATATATTTTGTTCGCTAAATTGCTCTTTGGGGGTAAGTTGATGGGGTTTGGCAGAACTCGAGAAGAACCCGAGAAAAGTTATGGTTGCACTTAGGGGTTGTGCCCCCCCCCCCGTTGAATTGCCTTCAAAACATTCAAATATCTGTGCTTTTTATATCGTTGATACTGCTAAAGCTTCTTCTCTACAAAGCAGCAATTTAATTCAAATTCGTTGCTCCTGGGAAAAGACATAGTCGTTTTTCTTACCTGTGCAGTAAAAAATGGGACAAACAAGATTTTGAGTTGCTTTTCATTCCACAGTTCGAAGGTCATTTGGAGTGAAATTTCTAATGTGAGCAAAGGAGTGGTAGTTCCTTGTATTGAGTGCAAAGAAGTAGTCATTACTCACTTCGAAATAAAGTTAAGTTAACATGTTTGAAAATAATCATTTCACTTGTGTGGCTATATTTGGAAAAATCGGAAATCGCTGAAATTTGGCCCACGAGGGTTATTGTTATTTGACATGCTAATCACGAAAATGCTGTTCTCATGCTTTTAGGGCTTTTTATTATGCTTAGTGTACGTATGCAATGGTAGGCCAAAACATCAATGTGCTAGTATTAGGTTGGCACATAAGTAATGCAACTTTTTAAATAAACTTTCGTTTTTTAAAAGTAGCCCGTTCATTTTCTGACAATATTAAAATTATGACGTAAACTGCAAATGCGGACATTTTTGCCGAATTTTGCCAACTCATATAAGGGTGAGAGTTCATCTTCTACACGTCCCTCGACTGGTCGGTCATTTTGACCGCTCTTCCCCACCCTACCGGACGTCGAACCCCTTGATCCAGGAAGCCCCGGAACAGCAGGATCAAGTATGTTCCATCCCAACAACGACTGTTTACACATCGCAGTATTCAACGTGAGACGCCTGCCAAACGAAGTCCAACTGCATGAACTGCAAGAACCCCTGAAGAAAACGAGTCGATATACTGGCCCTAACAGATGGAGAGACGAATTCAGAAGAAGCTTGACACTTGCAATTGGCAAAGAGTAAGATCACTCACGTTAAAAGAATGTATCAGTTTGTTTGGGTGCCGCATATTGTAATAATATGAAAGGCAAATAAATCATAAATCATAAATCATAAATCATATAAGGGTTACGTTTAGATTGCGTCAGATTTTGCTGAAACTTGGCCTATGGTTATTCGACATGCTGATTACAAAAATGAGGCCCGTTTCGCATGGAAAGACCTTTTCGTGAGGTCAAAAAATGAATGTTATCTTAGCGTCAAGTAAATATGATTTTCGTATTCACCGTATTGGATTATCCTATTGTGCAAAGTTTCAGCGTATTCTGAATTTCGCAGCTTACAAGGGAATGGTTAGAAGTCGAAGTGGCCAATCCAAACAAGCTGCATACCATTCGATGCAACTTAGAACGCTGATTTCAAATCTGTCTTCCATATCTGCAGAGCGCCTTTGTAAGCGAAGTTATGACCAGCTTTATTGCGAAAAATTCGTACACAAAAATTGCGAGTTTAGGCACATTATTGCCCTTCTCGCTCGCCTTTAGGTACTGGCCATACGAAGTGACCTAGCTGCATGTTTCGGTCTAGCATTGATTTAGGGATGGCTCTGTACGGCCAAGTTTGCCCTTTTCACAACAACTTCTTAGCAAAATAATGGCCTTCAACGGCTTATAATTCCATCCACAAAAGTGGTCTGCAGATAAGGAAGACAGATTTGTAATCAGCGTTTTATGCTGCATCTAATGGTATGCAGCTTGCTTGGATTGGCCACTTCGATTACTGACGATTCCCTTGTTAGCTATTGACAGATTGCCCTCAAAACTTGACGCTTTTGACTTGTGCTTCCTCCCCAAAGCGACTTATCTCAGTTTGTCTTGAATTTCACTTCTTTTTACTGATTTCAATGTGTCAAATTCCAGGTACATGCTGCCTATTCCTTTATGTTATGTTTGATTCAGGTTTTGTACGGCTTCATATTTGCCAAAAAACCTGAACTTGATTTTCAAGAGTTTTCGAAAAATGCTTTAAAAATTTCTATCACGTTTTCATAAATCGAACAATTTGCGAAGGCTTGCAGCTTACGTCATACTCTATACGATGCCAAAAAATGAAAGTGCTACATTTAATGAGAAGAAAGTTATAGGAAAAAATGCAAGACTTATGTGCCAACCCAATACTTTGCATAATGCCTATCTGACATTGTTATCATTATCATATTATCGTTAGTATCAGTATCACCTCGATTACAACCTTCCTCCTTCCCCATCCCTGAATCCTCAATATGTCCGTGTGGCATGCCACATCTCACGCTTGACTCTCACTATAACTGCATTCCAAATCTCTGCTATCTAACTGTTGTCTGACATAATATGATTTAAAATTCGTGCTGCTTTCAAGTCATCTGTACAAAAAGAAGATTGCTATTACTAACTAGTTGTATGCCACAGGGTATATAGGCGATTAGCATAATGATAACAATTGTTCGAATTTTTGGTGGTTGTCTGAAAAGCACATAGTAGCGATAAGAGAATAGTAGTAGCAATATATATAGACCATAAGAAGCACAGTGCAGCCAAATGCTATACCTGAGCTTCAAATACTTTAGGAGGATTTCTAAAGAAAAAAGATGGACTAACAGGGTAGTGCAAGCTGTGGTTCCGACCGAACAGCAAACCCCACTTGAAATATAATAAATCGTCGGTATATCTAGAGCAATCCTAAAGCATATAATGTGCAACATTTTAGACAACTACGATTATCAAACCTCTGGCGAATGAGTATAGAAGAAAGGCACGCAATTAGGTCACAAATACCAAAATTGAGAATCAGAACAGAATATGTTTTGATCTCCTTCGGTGTTCGTCTGATTATGAGAAACACTAGGACGGCGTTGAACACAATTCCAGATATGTTTAATATCGCATGTAGTATTGCTATGATCCTTTCCATCGGATCCATGCTGTAAATGAATTGTCATTCAATCCGTGAGAATGAATTGAACATGAGAAGAAATCCCAAAGTGTAAATTTGAACTGTAAACCAGGAGAGAAGGGCAGATTTTGAGTAGGAAGAAAATCTTACACATGCCACGATCTGTTTTGATAATATTAAAGGCTCTGGCTAGTACGTTTGTCAGTTCCATGTCTGACAACAATTTGATGTCTTAACAAATTACGATCAAGCTATTCCTCCGTGAAATTGTTCACAAGCGCAAAAATTTCGATGGTGTTTACCGGCGAGAGCTGCTCTTTTGCTTAGCACAGCATAAATTTTGTGCTTGACGTCACGCATGGAAAACAAAATTATATGAAGGCCAGATACAAGACTATTTAAAATTACAGTAGCAACTAGTTGAGACTTCGAGAAATGGCTTAACCTTTGATTCAACTGTATTAGCGGCTAGAAGGCGGGGCCTTATGACCTAGTTAAAGCCGCGACGCAGTCCGGGTCTCTCTCGCGCATGCGCTCTCTGATCATTCTCTAGCTTTAACTAGGTCACGAAGCCCCGCCTTCCAGCCGCCAATTCGTTTGAATCAAAGGCTACTTATGCATGATTCGATTGAAAAGAAATATCTCAAGATAACTCAAGGATACTCTTACACTTCTTACTTGGACCCGTTTCCCCAGTTTCTCTTGTGTGTGATTGTTCATATAGAGGGAGCATGTTTAACGAAATCTTCTCATTTTTTTATCGCAAAAACATGCTAAAAAACGCTACTTTTGAGCATCACATCGAAAGAATGGAACTTGTAAATTACATTCAAAGCAATTTAAGTCCCACATAGGAGTTCAATGTCTTTAACCCCTTTTTTAACTGGGACTGACATAAGGCAATGTGGCTGGAATCCCAGTTTTCCACCTTAAGTGAAGTGCAGAGCCCAAGAAAGTGGGATTCATAATCTGCAATCGGAGCTTAGTGATGATTTTATTGAATATAATGTCCGGAATCGATATGATTGTTTACTTCTACTTTAACTACTGCTATTTTCCCTTTCAATCATGTGCTGCTTACAAATTCTTAGTACAAATAACAAAGCTTTATTTCTTTATAATCAAGGGTGTCATTGGATCAAGCACGCTGATGATGGTTGGTGATCAGACTGAAAATGAATCAGTTGAAGTTGTGTTGTATGAGCGTTAGTTTAACCAAATATAAAAAACCTACCCATGCGGTATTGCAGTTCTGTCGTGATTTCCCAAATTCCGCTGTACAATATGATTGGCACAGGGCTGCTGTCTGATTTGAATACTTGTCCGGCATATTCAGGAGCGCAGAGCCTAAGATAATGCAGAGAATATGCGACATAGCGCTATGATAGAGTCAAACTTGCCTATATCCTGTCATTCGTTGATCTTTTTGTGTTTTGATTTCCACACCATCCCAGTAGCATCCTGGAGTGGTGACTTCGCGATCCCCATAATCGATGAATATCACTTCGATTTGTCTTCCTGGGGGATCCTGTATAAAAGCGATTTTTGATATATTGTTATAGGTTGTCATCAATTTAAACTATCCAGAAGTATGCCCACTTGAAATCGTCTCATTCGTTAGTGAGTCTCACTTCTTTATAGCCCACTCTGTGCTTGAGCGTTTGCCATTTTGTGGTAGCTTGCAGTACTTTACCGTCTCCTGCTGGCTAAAATAAGCATTTGGAATTATATGCTCTGAAAGAGTTACAGATACAATACCACTCTCATAACGTGCAAAATTTCCGTGAATGTCGCGAAATTCCGGAAAGTTCCCGGAAATTTCGGAATTTCGCGACATTCACGGAAATTTTGCACGTTATGAGAGTGGTATTGTAATTGACAGCCGAGGTGCGAGATTTGCTAATTACGGTGCGAGAGTGACCGCATATCACCGCGACTAGCGCTGATGGGCAAATGCTATAAAGTCATTTATATGCAACTTTGTGAGCTCTTTCTTTCTGTGATAAAAGCGGGATTTGAACTCTTTTATAAGCGAGGGTTTATGAGACAGCCAATGTACATTTTTATGCATATCTTTGTGGAAAATGGGAACGAAGTGTCCGGATACCCGTATTTGTGTTTATATTCGAAGGGGCTATACCAAAAAATTTACAGGAGAAATGATGTTAAATACAAAAGAGGCTGATCTAAGAACGGTTCTGGACTTGGAAATTTTTCGGAAAACTTTATGATAGATCAAAATGAAATGATAATTCCAGGAGAATAATCAAGACGCTGGCATAGCAATATTTCGATACAACTTTTGATGCGCTATCAGCTGATGAAGAAAGTTGGACAGCAGCATGAATGTGAAGGGGCGCTGCCCTATAGTATCTGAAGATATCTGAATATCTGAATATATATATCTGATATCTGAAGAGTTTTTCTTAATTTGATCTTTGATCTCTATATATAAATCGGTCAGAAGTGGTTCATTGGTGGTTAGTGGCGACTTAGGGCCCAGGCATGGATGGGTTGGAATGGGAAGGTGGGGAAGAAGTGGGTGGAGACTTGGGTGTGGGCGGGGCCAAAAGTGGGCGGAGCTAGCAAGTTCCGAAAAAATCCACATTTCTCTAAAATCTATCCACCGTAGTCCTACAGAAAGAAGCTATCTCGCTAATCAGATGTGTTTTTTGTAATCAATGGGTCGGATAACATCTATGGTTTAATTTTCTAAGGAACTAGTAGCACTTGATATTTTCTCGCTCCTCACTCTTGGCCTCGGCGCAAGATTTGGTTCAAAATATTGAGGTTCTCGGATTGACCGGAAACTTCGCTCATAGTGGTTTTTGGTCCCGATCCTTACGAAAATCCTATTTATTTTGCACTAGAGAGTCTTAAAGTAAAGCTGAAGTGGGATAGAAGTGGCTCAACTCACCAAAATCGCAAATTCGCCTGCACTTTTTGCCTATCTATTGCGGAAATTGTCTGCATATTTTTGTGATTTTAAAACTATGTGAAGACCTCTACCGGACCATGCTTAGCGCAGATCTTTATCTGCATTGTTCGTCAGATTATGATGTTACAAAATCGCCTTCTCATGAATTGTCTTTCAAATTCAAAAGTCGTGTAATTTGGCAGATATTCCTATCCTACAATGTGCAACCTGCAACAAAACAATATAAGAAATGTTGTTAACACGTCGAGTAATACATGTAAGCGGATATTATAAGATTTGCTTCATACATGCATTCGAACATATGACATTGTCATAACTGTGGAAAAGCTTATAGATCACTTCAGCATGAAGGTTTGAGAGAAAAAATTCACAAGCCGTTTCTAATGTTCACCTGCTAGCAGCAGATGAGAAAATTACTGTTTTATCATTTTATCAGCCAGATACAATACCACTCTCATAACGTGCAAAATTTCCGTGAATGTCGCGAAATTCCGAAAATTCCGCGAAATTTCCGGAATTTCGCGAAACTTCGCGACATTCCCGGAATTTCGCGAAATTCCGGAAAGTTCGCGGAAATTTCGGAATTTCGCGACATTCACGGAAATTTTGCACGTTATGAGAGTGGTATTGTACGCAGGCCCTTTCATCGCCAAATCGTCCTCCATAACCACCTGAGCAAACGCATTTTGAGCAATCACGAGGATTGGGGAATCCACCATTCTTGCATTTTCCTCTCTTGTAGGATGGACCCGAACCTTATGGGCCGGATGGGCCGGATGGGCCGGGTACGACAGGCGCGGTCGTGGTAGTTGTGTAGTTGTAGTAGTTGTAGTAGTTGTGGTAGTTGTGATAGTTGCAGTACTTGTGGTAGTTGGTCTTTTAGTTGATGTAGGAGTTGTGGTGAACGGACGTGGTGTTGGACGGTATGTGGGAGTTGGACGGGCACTTGGACGGGATGTCGTAGTTGGACGCGGTGTTGGACGGGGTGTTTTAGGTTTTGTGGGTGGTGTAGCTGTATGGTCCCAATCCCAGCCCGCACCGAAATTGAATATCCAGTCGGGAAGTAAGTTGCCAATCGTACAGGGTAATTTCCACCAGTCGCGCCAGCCTCTGGTGCTGCTGGAGCTTGAACCTTCCTCCCCTAGAAGATTACTAGTGTTTGAGCCGCCTTTTGCCCTGGCCGTCCATCATTGCTAATGCCTCTGATGGTGCCATTGTTTGAGCCTTCTGCCCCTGGCCGTCTATTAGTAGTACTTCTGATGGTACCATCGTTCGAGCCCTCTGCCCCTGGCAGTGTATTAACACCATAACCTCCAAAGGTGTTCCATCTGCTGGTGAGACTTGGACTACTTGGGCCAGTCAGACCACTGATAAATCTTGATGTTGCTGGGCTTCTGAAACTGCTACTTCTTCCTACATTTCCTCCTCCCAAAAAGTAAGCTCCCATTTGTCGTTTTACTCGTTCTTGCTGGGGTAATTGTTGCACTCCATCGCATTTACCCAGAAAGACGCTTGCAGGTTCAGGTTAATTCGTCTTCCCAACAAAATTGGCTTACTTAGACAATCGTAAATTTTGTTCACCAATAGCAAATCGTAGAAGGAAAGAAATGTAATCCGAGTGTGCCTACGTATCTTACATCGTTGGAAACCATGGAGTATTTATCTGGTTTTTTCTGCATCCAAAAATTAACATAGCTAAAAAAGAGTTCTTATTTTTAACGGGCAACTACCGATTGAAATGGCATACAATCTGGCTACAATGCATAATGCTTCCGTAATCGTAAGGAATGTTCAAATCATCGTTTGTAGTTGGGATTTCCTTTTTGAATTGTTTTTTTATGAACTAAAACTTTTTTGGATAGCTGAGTGAAAGACATATGAAAAAACCAGCGTCTATGTTATCCCACTCGAGAGTTATGTACTGATCGCGATCGTGCCTTGAATGCGTGTGCCACAATCCGAGCATGGCCGATTTCGTGTTGCGCGGTACCAATCTAATCATGAGAATTCATAATCATGCTGGTACTACTAGACGATGGAAGTTTTCAATAGTGTAAGACTGCAAATTCATGCAGTAACTATCCGCTTTTGGTGGGAGCTTGCTTCGCCGACAAGGGGGAGACGTTCTGCACCGTTCACCGTAACAGCCTCCTTGCGCCCCCGATTGGTCAGCGCTGCGGCAACGATTGGTTAAGTGAGAGTCTGACTGCCGCTAACTGAGAGCAGGGCCCGGCACAGATCGTCTGGAAGCAGCTGGACTTCGTTTTTGGAGCAAAAAGCAAAGGAGATATCGTTTTTGACGAATCGAGGCGAGAACCAAGAATAAGTACCATTTAGTCGAACACAAGCTTTTCGGGCAAATTATCGCACGAGTGACATGCTCTATCGTGTATGGCGAAAAGTGCGCGCGATTTGAAAGCAAGATTGAAATAAACAAATTGCTTGTTTACAGCGCACGCAAAACCATATCACGCCTAAATCGAACTGTACAGATAGAATATTATTTGCAAAAGAATTATGCAAAAGGTTTGAAACTAGAATCATTACAGCAAGTACAATACCGCTCATAATTCGTCAAAAAAGTCGCCGGACTGTGGCGCACTCCGCCACACTCCGCCACAGTGCGCCGGAGTGTGGCAGAGTGCGCCGGAGTGCGGCAGAGTGCGCCACACTCCGCCGCAGTGCGCCGGAATAATCGTCAATTTAGTCATATCTCGCTTCAGAATGGACGAATTCTGAATCCGAGGACACCGTTCGATTCAGCTCGGCGAGACGCATCATCTTATATATGAAGCTGAACGTCTGTTTGTCTGTTTGCCTGTACGTATGCTCCGAATAGAAAATTCCATTTCTGAACCGATCCGAACCAAACTTGGCACACATACACTCCGGCCCCGGCGGGTGTCATAGGCTACTTTTCGTCATCGATCGATATCGATTTTATCGATTTTTATCGATTTTTTGCAGAGTTCACCTACGGGGCTGGGAGTTTGCATAGGGGGGTAGTCGAGCATGGGGATTCCGAATACATTATTAGTTTTCAGGATTATCGATTACTTTTATCGATTTTATCGATTTTTTGCAAAGTTTGAGCTACGGGGCTGGGGGTTTGCGCAGGGGGTAATCGAGCATGGGGATTCCGAATACAATATTAGTAGTACTCTGCGTTGATACCACTGCTT
>CATQJL010000112.1:19209919-19367419 GCA_958299035.1 Cylicocyclus nassatus
AAGCAGTGGTATACAACGCAGAGTACTGGGTGGAATTTCGACGAAATACGCGATTTGTACATTTTGAGCAAAATTCATGAGGACGTGTTTTCGTAGGCTCGTAACTCGGCAAACTTTATAGACTGGAGCCTGAGCATGGACCTTTTGATAGCACAGTTCCCAGTGATTTTGACTTGGGAAAGCAAGCGGGCAAGTTTCTGACAAATTCGCGAAAAGTGCAGGCAAATTTACGAACTTTCGTGACTCATTTACAGTCACCTCACAATACCTCTACAAAAAGACCCTGTCTTCTTCAAAGACCACTATTTTCGTAAACAGCGTGTTCGAAAACCTCTTTGGACGAAGTTTCTTTACAATCCAAGGTCATCGACATTTTGACCAAAACCCATCGGCGAGCTTCTGGGCGTAGAACGAGAAAAAAATCAAATCACGCAAATTTCTTTGAAAACTTCCTCATAAAGGTTATCTGACCTGCTGATTACGAAAATCACATCTGCTTAGCAGTAGAGCTTCTCATTTTAGGGTCACGTGGGCAAAATTTGAGACAGCACGATTTTCCAAATTCACCAGCTCTTCTATCTTTTTTCAAGAAGATTCTCCGGTCGCTTCTTAGCGCTCGATAACCTGCGGAAACAGCACAATCCAACAGTGCCTAATAGAGTCTTTTATGTTTGATGTGCGCTGCGTTGCGACCTTGTAAATATACGCGCGCAGAAAATTTTGAAAAAATTGAAAACGGAATTTCAAGGACATGCATTATACAGTAAGATTCGTTGACAAGATAAACACAAATCCGCTTTCTGATTTCGAAAATGTTCATTCTAAAGAAAGTTACGGCTAGTAGAACTTGGAACAGCTTAATTTTTCCAGAGTTTATCAGCTCTTCCATCTCTTTTAAAAGAGAGTCTTCGGCTGCTGTTTAGCGCACGATAATCTAGTGAAAGAGTACTAACGAAGGTGCCCATGGCAGTCTCCTATGTGTGATGCTTGTTGCGTTACACCCATGCGAAGAGGCGTCGGCATGCAAATTCAAGATTATTAAAAACAAGATATTGGAGACAACCTGTATATCGAAAGATTCGCCTTGACGAGCTGAATACAACGTTGTTTTCGGATTTTGAATATACTCATTCGGAAAGAAGTTATGGCCCTACGTAATTTTCGTGATTCACATGAATTTTGACTGAAATTTGACATTGAATTTTGATTCACAAAACAGATGGAATTCGAGATTTCGTCTGGCAAATCTTATAAGAGAAGAAAGGATTTGCGTTATGTGTGAGCGACTGGCGCAAAATTCGATTGTATGACTGACCCATCCTGCACATTGTTAGTTTGCAAAATTTTTCTTCCTTTCATTATCCTCTTATTACTGGGAATTACTCTGATAGCAACTGAGTTCTAGCGAATCTCTAAATGATTCCTAATCCGGGTCCTTGTTAGATAACGTCACAAGAGCATGTGTGCAATCCTTCACCAAATTTAGAAGAATATTTGTGTGCTTGGGATTTGAAGCAACAGTTAGTTCGGGAACATCATTATGTTAAACATCTACTCAAGCAAAGTTTCATGCAGATATGAAAGAGCAAAAAATTAGCATTTTATATTCTCAAGCAATTGGTTTATTTTTAGCTTGAAGTTTCCTTAATGGACACGAGATATTTTGTCGCTGAATAGTTTGGCTTTGCTAATATAGAAGAGATGATTTAGAACCAAGATTATAACAAAATGGCACGGGCATTGTTTCAAGTTGAAGTGAGAAGACGTAATGGAATAATTTGAATACATTGCATTTACAGCAAAAACATAGCATTATCTGAGAGTCCTGACATTTTAATCATTATCGACCAAAATAGTTTTGCGTATATAGCAACTGTCACAGCTCAGCTCAGCAGCTTCCTTCTTTGTTTTCCTTGTGACCGTGCAGTTCTGATCATCTGATTTTAGAAAACCAAGTGATTCGACTAACAAGACCAAGTGCTTCTACTAACAATGCTTGCTTGGAGATTTTTTGTAGCGGTAAATTAACTTACTAACTTGTAACTGTAGAGCGATGAGCATTTCAGGTTGTGTTGGCTGCTGTAACGAATGCCATACGGCAACCATGGGGAAATCTACCAAATCTGCCTGGTTATTTAAACTGACCGAAAGGCCCGTGGCACGCCCTCTAACAACCTCGCTAGAAATCGGTAAATTTTCTGTGGCTTCCAATGGTTTCAAGTAATACGCAAGTGACAGCAATCACATAACAGGAGTTGTGACACTGAGAATGTGCTAGAATTAGCACCCAAGCGTCTATCCATTTTGTGAACTTTGAAAACACCGAATTTTAACTTCAAACGAGGTGCATTCGATAGCGCTAAATTTCGAGTATGGAATGGAGCGATGTAAGCTTAGATTATTTCAATCAACATCTTATGCTGCGCTGGCTACTCCGATATATGTTGGCTTAGATAAAAGACCGTTTGCTAGTCACACTGATAGTGGGAAGAATATTTGCCGTGGTTAAGATCATGTGTTCCATGAATTCTACTGAAGGTGTGTTCACTAAAAGGTTTAGGCCAAGCATCTCAGTAAAACGATTTCAAACGAGAGATTGGAAATATTAAAGTTTTGTTAATCAGTGAGCAAATTTAGGCGAATTCTGGGTTCGCACAGCTCTCTTTTCTGAAAATAAGAATGAATGAGAGGCAGTTCTAGCATACATTGCTATCATTTAGGTAACGAAAATCTTTACCAGAAGAGCTCAGGTATAATAATTATTGCAGAAAATTCGAACTCTCAATTTTCTTCCTAAAAGCTTGATTGCAAGTAATAAAAGATACTTCCTCAGAAACCCATCAAAAAAAATCTTCGTATACATGATTTCAAAAGAAGACGAAGAAGGTATAAGGGTTCCCAGAACATAGAGTTTGATCATAGAAAAATAGAGCTAACCCAGACAAAGAAGACTATGTAATTGAGAAGCGTTGCTTAAGAAACTGAAGCGGTAGTGATGCTCTAGACTCAATAAAAATGAGATTCAAGGGCGGTTTAGATTACTAGGATGGAACATAATGTTCAAAACCCGAAAATCCATGAGTTCCCAGATTCAGCGAACTTTTTGACATGATCATTAAGTGATGTATAGTGGAAACTTGATTACCACCGGGCTCTCGCCAATCCGTGGGTTATGGCAAACGAGGAGACAGCAGACGGAGAAGTTATGACAAAAATATGCTGTTGTCCATGGATTGCTGCCAATAAAGGCATGTTTTGGAGTATCGTCAATTTTCATAACGAGAGAAGGATGTTTTCGTAGAAGGGTCACATGTTTTTCGAAAGGCAATCCTGAGTGTTGAGAGTTCCAATGACTTTGATATTGGGTCGCCCCTGTAGGTGTGTCATCTGTTCAAACTGAATTTTTCAATGCTTTTATCATGTGTTGGTCAAATTGTTTCCCCTCACACTGACCCCGCAATACGATCCACAGGTGTGACGTGCTACACCCCACGCTTAACCCTGGTCATAAACAAGCCTTGCGTAGTACTCCGAGAATCCAGTTTTGCCGATTGGATTGGCATTTCCATGCACAACAAACTAAGCTGAAATACACATTTTCTGGGACTCCACCCCAGACCCTGCAAACACGATGTTTCCTTTGCTCTATCCCGAAACGATATCCAGCCTGCCCCGTAAGTCACCAGTGCTAGGAGATCTGCTCTAGCGAATCATGCAATTAGATAGACCGTGAAAGTAGCATTTTGACGTATACTGGGCAAGCAATGCATGGCTTCTTGCATTTCTGGCAACTGCCCACCTATTGCCCACCTGAGGTAGGCAAAACTTCCATTTCATATAAGTTTTTCAAAGTTTTACATAAATCCGTTTTAGATTTAGAGTTTAGTATATATTAGCATTTTGGTTTCAAAACTCCTCTGCCTTGTTAGGATCCGGAATAGCAACGACGACGGCTCCTTTGAGGAAGCGTCACAGTTGCAAGCAGCTTCATTCTTTTATGTAATCTTTTTGTGCTGGTTTGATTATCTAATTTCAGACAACCAGGTGCTTCGACTTACAGCGGTGAATTATCTTACTGACATTGATTATAGAGTTGCGCGATAGCTTCAGGTTGTACTGACTCTCGCATCAAATGCCTCTACTTTGCCCAAGTACGCATGGAGAAAAATTGGTTAGGGTCTTAAAGGCAAGATGCCTGAAGGTTGAGCGGCCGGTATTCACAATTTCGAACCACTTCCGAAGGGTCCAAAATATCTCTCGTCAAACAATTCGTTAGAAATTCAACGCCACAATAATCTCAATCGCTCTTAGTAAATTTTTGTTATTGGTGGCCTTCGAACGTTTTGAAGGATTACGTTAACAGCTCGTTAGCAGGAGTTGTGGCGCTCAAACTGTGCTAAAAAGCAACTAAGCGTCTGAAATTTATAATCATTGCCCCAGAAATTATTTGAGAAGCAAAACTTAGCACATGAGCATAATTGAACAGCTTCTTCAAAGCTCAACCGAAATTTCATATTGAAGTCTGAACTTTCATAACATCAGACGATGACATGGATTGGATCGATGCGCTCTCAGATCGTTTCAACCAACTTTTTACCTGTGCCGTTATACGATGGTTTAGAGAGACAGTTCGGTAATTATTCTGATAGCGAGCGTAACTCATCCCCAAGAATCTGGGAACGTTTCCATAATATTCGCTGAGGTTCAGAAAATCATGTGCTCCATAAAACCTTTACTTAGTGGAGGTCCGTTGGACAAAGGCGCAGGCCAAACTTTCAATTAAGAGGACTCACGAGAAATTAGAGCACTGACGTTCAGCATAGAACTGTTCATGACAACCATCCAGTGATATCTTATCGATGGTGAAAGTCTCTATTAGAAAAGCCCACGTGCAGCAACTATAATCGCAGAAAACACCAGAGATTTTATTGCTTAAAAACTTTAGTACAAATTATAAGAAGTAAAGTTTTTCTTACAAGTTCATCGAAAGCATCCGAATTTCGTAATTTAGAAAAAGATAGATGAAGGAGAAGAAACTGGGATCTGATAGTATCCAATTCTAAGAAAACCTATTTGGCTTTAGCTTCGAAAATCTGGCGAAGTTTACGAATTTTCGGAAAATTTGGCACGAGTTATTTCCTACCTTAGTATCTTTAACCGCCCCTAATTCTCACATTCTCATTTGCTGCGCCGACAGCTTGCTACCGGTTCTTTTTGATTGAGCAGTGCTCCACACCTGAGGTTTCTGGTCGTTTCTGGTCTTGCACTTTATTTACAACTATCTGGCTTACCCGGCTCCGCCGTATGTTCCGAATAGAAAATCCCATTTCTTAACCGATCCGGTCCAAACTTGGCACACATACACTTCGGGCCCCGGCGGGTGTCACAGTCCACTTTTCGTTATCGATCGATGTCGATTTTACCGATTTTTTGCAAAATTTGAGCTAGGGGCTGGAATTTGGCAGGGGGTGTAATCGATAAAATCGATATCGATCGATGACGAAAAGTAGCCTATGACACCCGCCGGGGCCCGAAGTGTATGTGTGCCAAGTTTGGTCCCGATCGGTTCAGAAATGGAATTTTCTATTCGGAAAATACGTACACACAGACAGACAGACATACAGACAGAGAGACAGACAGACATACAAACAGACATTCAGCTTTATATAAGATATCCCCCGTAATTCGTAGAAAAAACGGGCGGCCCCAGCTTCTCGCCAGAATTGGTGAGATTCAGTCTAATCTCGGTTCAGAATTCATAAATTTGTATCCAAGAGTAACATTCGACTCAGCTGGCGAGGCGTATCTTTCAATATACATTATGCCATAGTCTGTAGAGTACGAAAGGTATAAAGTAGAATGTAGTTTTTCCGAATTAGATTTTGGCTTAGATTTCTCAGTGGGCCGGTAACTTTTAGGTACTGTTGATGGCACTTTCTTTGTACAGTGAGGAGTAAAATAAAGTCACTTTGCACATATCTGTTCAAAATCCTGCTCAGCGTGGCCTTCTGAAGGCTTTAGTAAATATTCGGTAGAGCTGTGCTCATATATCATCCGCGACAGAAAATATCCGTAGCCTCCTCTCCAAAACCGAGTTCAACTGCTGAGTTTGGAGATTTGCAGGGCCAACGAACAATCTATTTACCGCAAGTCTACAGCAACATCTTAGAAAGCTACCCCCATTTCACGCGGGCGGCGTATCAGGATCCTCCAAACATGCCGCTTTTTCCCCAGGCGCGCTCTTGGGAGGCAATAGTCTCTTCGCGCCTACCTCGCGCTTACTTCGCACTTTTCTCGCGCATTCCTGCGATAGTTCCCTTCCGGGCAATCGTCTTGTTCCTTCTAGCATTAATTAGAAAGTTCACCGCTTGAACATTGAATCTTCAATGATAACAAGAAAAAGAAAAAGCTGTGAGAACTATTAAATTAATAAAAAATAGACTGACAATGGAAGTGTCTCTTGTTAGAGAAGCCATTCATCGAAGTGGCAAGTTGGAATTCGATGCATACCAGGACAAAGAGATCGAAATGCTGACTTTTATATTTGCGAAGCGTTTTCCCAAAGGAAGTTGTGAGCTTTTTCATATTTATTGATGGAAGTGTAGCCAGAAAGAAAAGGCGTATGAGCAGCAGCGTGACCGGACAATACTCAAAACCTACGAACGACGTCAGACTATGTACAATGCTTAATTAGTATTTTAATTGAGTTTGCATCGTTTTGGTGATTATTTTGCAGCTTAGAATGCATGCAGCCGGCGATAAAAAAAACTCAAAAGTTTTCCCAGAAGGAAGCTTCGCAGAAACATGGCATTCAAGAGCAAAATTAATCAAAAAAGAATCTTTATCATTAATTTTAGCTGTGACTGGTCCTGCTGAATTAATAACCATTTGGAACGTCGGTTCCCATAGGAACAATTTAGGTACGACACACTCATTGAACTGCCAAAAAATGATGTACAATGTGTTTTTGAAGTTATAATTCCAAGAATATGCTCATGACTTAACTCCACTGATAAGAAAACATGATCACCGGTTTGTTTCTTTTTATCTACCACATCTCAGCAGCGACAGCGGAATGTAAGTGGTTGGCACATTACTTTTGCAATTATTTTTGCAACTTATCTCTTTTTGAATGTGATTCATTCATTTTTGGGCATAATGTAGACAAGATAGTAGGCTATTAATGTGCTTAGAAATTTGAATTTTGGTAGCAAAGTGAAGAAAATTCTCGTTTTCAAAAATTTGTTAAAATTGAAATTTCAAGGGTCGGAAAATCAAAAATACAGCCGTCAGTCAAAATCGAACACATCAAGCCGAACTGTATCGAGATGTTGATAGAGTAGTCTCTAGTGATCTAGTTTAGGTTTGATGCGTTTGATTCGTACTGAGAATGGCTTTTTTTCGATTTCCGACCCTTGAAATTTCGAATTTGACCAACTTTCGAAAAAAGCGTTAACCTTCTCCACTTCGTTATCAAAAATCAAACTGTTTGATCACATTTGTATACTACCTAACCTACATTAAGTTCAAAGATGAATGCGTCAGCTAAAAAGAGAAAAGTAACGAAAGTTGCGAAAATGTGCCAACCTAATATTTGCCTGTCAGTCAGCTTAGGCCCGTATGCACGTACATCCCCGCGGGGAGGGGATGTGCGCTTAACCATTGAAATGATCCCCGCTGGGGATCCCCTCCCCTCCCCGCGCGAACCCCCGTATGCACAAAGACAATATCGTACAAGGGATCCCCTGTGGGGAGGGGAAGTGAACCCTCTTATGCAAAAGAGGGGATCAAGCGGGGAAATCACCTTGCTTTCAAATTTTCTATGAAAAACTCTTTCTTATTTCATATTTTGACTGCAACTCTCTTCATCTCCTCACTTCAATTAATTTAGGGTTGCGGATTGTGCGTATGCAGTGACTGCGCTCGGGGCGCTAAAAATGATTTTTCTACTCCCATTATGTTCCTGCTTTCTTGGAAGCTGCCCACTTTCGTTCATGCTGCTCCATTTAAGCGTCAAAATGTTGAACTATAGAAGTTGATGTGTCTCTGCAAGGGAATGGGTAGAAGACGTTATGCTGCCGAAAAGGGGGGGAGGGGTTGCGCGGACGCTCAAAGCAGTATTCTAGCACATAACAGAAGCTGCAAACTGTGCCAGCTCTCCATAAACGCTGTAACTATCAGCAGCATATCGTCGTTTATCCCAGGGGAATGATCCCCAGCAGCCATCCCTGCTATGCACAAGGGGAACGCTGGGGAGGGGATCACTCCCCAGGGGATTTCTACTCAGAAATAGGCAAATATGCTACTTTCTAGATTTTTTCGAGGCAGCTTATGTTAAAAAAACAAGATAATGGCAACATGTCATGAAATATGAAAGTTACAGTGTGTTTATTCAGCCTATATAGCTAAAACTATTATGTTATATGAAAAATGCGCAAATTTCCTGAATGATCAAGAACTCCTACAAATAGTCGAAATTGGCAGCTATTGTTGCTCGAATTTCTTCTCAAGAGGCGAATATAGAAAAGAAAGACAAATTGCAAGTCACAGGTCGCTGAGAGAAGAACCCGGCTTTCAAAGAAAATCCTCCATCAAAATGAACGAAATGCTTGGTAATGACTGAGCAGAACCAGAATATCCGCGTCTCTGGCATGATCTACACCATCGAACCCCTACTTCGTTGCAGGGGATGTCGATCCCCTCCCCCGCGTTATTGAGTTGAATTCGCGCATACGGGGTTCGAGTGGGGGAAGGGAAGGGATCCCCTCCCCCATTCGAACCCCGTATGCACTGGGGTTCGCTCGATCAATACCTCTGAAATCATTCACACCATCCCCGCTTAGGTGCAGGGGAGGGGATCGCTCCCCTCCCCTCTGTCATGGCGGGGTTCGGCCGAGGGGATCGTTCCCCTGGGGATCCAGCTCCCCTCCCCTCCCCAGCGGGGACGTACGTGCATACGGGCCTTATTTTCATTTTTTGTGCTACTGACAAATCGTTGATGCGGTGACCTTTCCGATTACAAAAACAACAACCTCTCTAAATCGCCTCGACTAAAGTGACCGAGTGTCTCACTTCCCTTTGTTGAATGCTGAGAGTTCTGCACCTTCACCTTTTGTTGGAAATCCTCATTCAAGCAGTGACCTTTTCTGATTAATGCCAGGAGGAACAAGATGCTTGTCCGGAGGAAAACTATCGCAGAATGTGCGAAACAAGTGCGACATAAGCGCGAGGAAGGCGCGAAGGGACTATTGCCTCCCAAGGGCGCGCCTGGAGAAGAAGCGGCGGGTTTTTGGAGGATCCTGCACGCCCTCCTTTCACGCGCACAAGGTGCGGGGGATTTTTTTCCAAAATTGGCCAGCCCAAATACGCCAAAGAAATTGGCGACCAAAGGACCGTTTACATTGCTGTGCATTGTCTCAAAGAATCGTGCAGCATAAGAATCGCTTCACGAAACACATTAAAGCGGCTGAGCGGCTTGCTTAAAAATCCAAAAGGTGCGCTTTGTACGCGCGAAATTAGGGTAATTTGGCAACAATACTTCTATCGACATGTTATATTGAGTAACTCAGTTGAGTTTCGTTCTGGTCTGAGGTCTTTACATCCTGAACACAAATGTTTATAAGGGTTTAACCTAATGTCTCTTGTAGATAGAGAGTTCCCATAAACATCAGTCCGATAGAACAGCTTTTCGAGTTCCTTAGCAGCCTTACAGCGGTAAAAACTCTTTGATGTGAAGGCGAAAACGGTTAGCAAAAAAAAGAAATCCCACGTTTACCTGGTTCCTACTACCGTGATCCTACAGTAAGAAGCTATTTTACGAACCAGACATGATTTTCCTGATTCGCATATCGGATAACCTTTATGGAAGTTTAGGGGGCGTCATTTCTCGCACCACGCTCTCGAGGTTACCGTAGTACTGGCAGAAATATTGATGACCTCGGATTGATCGGAAACTTTGCTCACAGAAGTTTTCGGACCCACTATTTACAAATCTAGTCATTTCGCACTAAGAGTTTGACAGTAATTAGAGAAAGACATAGCTAAATCTCGCGGGATGGCAACTTCGCCCATCCTTTGGCGTACATACTTGCATATTTTTGTAGGTCAGAGGCTCTGTAAGCAGCATTATCGGACCGCGCCAAATGAAACCTCTATCTGTACTGTTCATCATATTATAATATGAATTTGCGTTCTCATGAATTTCATCCCAAATTTGTAGATTGTGTATTTTGGTGACATCCCGTCGTATGCTCCCCCACTATATCATTTTATTTGTGTTGCACACGCATCCTTGACGAAATTCCATCAAATACAAAGTCTGACACAAAATTCGTGAGAATGTGATTTCGTAAGCTCATAACCGGGGAAACAGAGCAGGTGGGGGTCTCGTTCTTCCACAGTTTACAAAGGTAACCTCGAAGAGATTCTGATGGTTTCACTTATTCTAAGTGCAATATTTAGGAACAGTGCCATAAATAGGCCGGGGTAAGACAAAAAATGGAAGGTGAGATTTTGTCCGAGCATCGTCTTCAAATAGGAGAATAAATAATCTGCGCCAAGTGAGAACGATAGGCAAATTATCGATCGTGTGCAGGACCCACCTTGTCGCACATGGTTAGTTTACGGAATTTTTCAACTTTCATTATCAACCTATTACTTGCGAACCACTAACCCTAATCTGGGTCCTTAATGGATAATGTCACATGAGCGTGCATATAATTCAGTACACCAAGTTTGATGGATGAGTATTTGCCTTAGGGAACATTACTTTGCTGAATAGCTGCTCTAGCATTTCATGCAAATATGAACGAGCCAAGTATTAGCATTTTTATATATTCTAAACAAAAAACACCTGATCTATTTTTAGTTTCATTTGGTCTAATGAGAATAGGATATTTTATCGCTAGATAGCTTAAGCTAAGTGAATGTAGAAAAGATAACTCTAAAGCATAAGTTTGAACAAAATGCAAAACATGTCTTACTGGCTTTTAGATGAAGTGAAAAGACGAATCTTTCAATTTGATATACATTGCATTACAGCAAGACCATAGCAGGATGTGAGAGTCCTGACATTTCAATCATTATCGACCAAGATGGTTAACCGCATAAATAGCCACTGTCACAGCTCAGCTCGGCAGTTTCACTCTTCACTTCATTGTGGTCTTTTTGTGCATTTCAGACAACCAAGTCCTTCGACGAACAATGCTTGCATGGAAACTTTTTGTAATGGTAAATTATCCTGCTAACATGACTATGGAGTAATGCTTATTTCAGGCTGTGTTGGCTCTCGTATCGGGTGTCTCTACGTTACCGAAACCGAAATACCCAGGAGGGGGAGCATATAATTTGGTCCCCCATTAACAACCTCGCTAGAAATCGATCGCCTCAATGAGCTCAATCATTGATAATAAATTTCTTGTTAGTGGTTTCGAATGGTTTAAAGTAATACGCAAGTGAGAGCAATCACATAATAGGAGTTGTGACACTGAGAATGTGCTAGAATTAGCACCCAAGCGTCCATCCATTTTACTCTCACTGTCTCAATGCATTTTCAAATTGAGAAACAAAACTCAGCAATTAGGCATGAAATTGACCAGCTCAAATTTTGACACCGAATTTTACATTGAAGCGATGTGACGTAATAGCGCTAAATCTCGAGTATGAACTGGAAGGGAGCTTAGATCACTTCCATTAACATCTCATACTGCGCTGGCTACGCCGATATATGTTGATTTAGATGAATAGACAGTTTGCTACGTCATCCTGGTGGTTGGAGAAGAATATTCGCCGCGGTCAAGATCACGTGTTCCATGAATTCTACTGAAGGTGCTTTCATTAGAATGTTCATTCCAAACTTCTCGGTAAAACGAATCCAGCGAGAATTGGAGGCACTGATGTTTCAATGACATAAAATGGTCCATTAACCATTCAGTGGGCAAATTTATGCAAATTGTGGGTTGGCACCGCTCTCTTTCTCTGGACATAAAAATGAATGAGAGACAGTTCTAGCACACAAAATCACTTCGGTGGTGAAAATTTCTACCAGACAAGCTCAAGCATCATAATCATTGCAGAAAACATGAACTCTCAATTTTTTGCCTATAGGCGAGTGCAAGTAATAAAAATACTTCCTCAAAAACTAATCAAAAAACTTAGCATGTATGATTTCAAAAGAAGACGAATAAGAAACTTGAATCAATGGTACACAAGTTCTAGATGACCTTCCTACACATTTTCGACAGCTAAAGAACAACACACCCAATGATGACATCTATCAAAACTATAAGAACCGCAATGGTTCCCGAAACATTTTAGGTTGGAAAGAACAGATCGCTTTATATCTCCTCGACATGACATCGCAACAAGAAAAATCCCAGAAACGTGTAAGGAATACCAGGAGCACAGCAAGTTCTTTAAAATGGCATTACTGCCCTTGCAACGAATTATATACGCGTAAAATCCGAAGATGGAATCTAAAGTCTCAAATGACCGAGAAATCAAAATAAAATCGTATCTCTATCCAAGAAATTCCCACGGATCCCCAACTTGCTCACCATGCATCTCTCATCCAACATTCATATGCACAGTTGCCGTAATTTCTACTTGGCTAAACATCGCAGGCTGTTCCCGCAAAGGTAATTCGATACCACTTAGCTTGAGAAGAATAACCGTAAATTTTTAGCCTTCTATAAAAGTTAGTTTTAAAACCAAAATTTTTTATCTTCTGTTCTTCGAAATTCGATACATCTCAGGAATTAACTCTTGTAGAAGGAAGAAAATCTACGGTTGTATTTCGCAAGCTGATTACAGTAGTATAGAATTACTTACGCGAGAGCAGCTCAGCACCAGTCTGGCAAAAGCATGGAAATTTTCAATTCGTCTTTGCCTAGCCAAGAAAAAATTACAGGAACTGCGTTTATGGATGTTTGATGGGAAATAAATGTCCTAGAACAAGCTGGGGGTCTGTAGAAAATTTTTAGGTGGGGATACGAGATGCAATTTTTCTTGTTTTTTTCGGTTAGTTGGGATGTTAAATTTCGACTTCGAATTTTACATGTATATAATTCGGTGCAAAAGAAGTAAGCCATTTTGTAGAACTTGCTTTGCTCTATCAAAAAATATTCTTTACAAGTTTCTCGGATTTGCGTTGCGATGCCATGTCGAAGAGAAAGGGGGACATTCTATTCTTTTCAACCTAATAGAATTTGATAAATTGCGCTAACCTAAACAAAAGAAGCCTGAGTAATTTGGGAAGGCCTAAATCAAGAAATTAGAGTGATAGTGATGCTTTAGTTGCAATAAAAATGAGAACAAGGCCGGTTAAAAATATTAGGATGGGAAAGAAACTATGTAAAATTTTTCAAAAATCAGTGTTTCTTTCCCAGATTCAGAGAGCCCGTTGATATAAAAGCTGTAGAGAAAAAATCAAGCGCTTTCTACTAGTGCTTTGGGCGTAAATTCTTGTTAGAGCGCGGCAACAGCGGGTAATAAAGACAAACACTCAGAGGGTGCGGGAACTTACCTACCCGAAAGACTTGCCGCAGCGTACCTTAGGTATCATGAGCAGTCAGATACGCAATTAGCATAGTGTACAGAGCCTAGTCTGTGTGTATTCTAAGCTCCGCCCCCATCCATCGACCCTTTCGCGATGCATCCATCAATCTTGAAACCGGAAATTCAACAGAGTCACAAAATTAATGTTCAGCAACTATCTGCTCAATTTCGAATGAAATATGGATTTAGGGGTTTTCTGAGGCGCTTTTTTCATATATGCTATTGGGTTTGCGTTGTCTTTTTTACAGAGCCGAAATATCGCTTTAGTAAATTGACTTATAGCTTAAAAAATCTCGAAAAAAAAGCGTGCCTCAAGACCCGTGTAAAACTGCTTGTTCATTGTTTCATTCGCAACGTTAGAAGAATAACCCATTTTTTTAGTGAGAACAGCATGCCCTGAGGATGTAACCTTAATGATAAAAGACTATGAAGGTCGGCTAGTCTATCAAACGATTGTGTACGCTCCACTTTGAGCCTCGCAGCCATCTTTAGCATATTCTGGCCCTGAACCAACCTTGACGTCCTCAGGTATGCCAGGTTTTCTGGCATGTCTTGGTTCTATGCCAAAAAAGGTGCAATGTGTGGGCGGAGCTTGGCTTAGCGCTGTATCCTAAGGAGCATCCGGAATCAGCGAGCTCGCTATAACTAATTATACCCCGCAGACACACACCCATGAGGTGCGAGAATATCTCGGGTAGGTAAGTTCCGTTCCCCACACTCAGATTGTGCTTTTACAAATCTCGTCACCTCAAATGCTGAAAATTCCAACAGTGCTCCTCGATTTCATGACCCACTCTTGTCAAAAAGAGAAATTAGGAGGGATCGGAGGTCTCCACAAGAAATTGCTTCAAATCACTTTCAAAATTGACTTTTTTCAATCTTAATATAGATTACAATCCAAATCGAGCAAGAGGTGTGGCATACGACAGCCGGATGCGACCCTCCTCCCCTCCTCCTCCCCAGCATTATCGCCTACCTACCTGAGCAAACAACACTTGCGGATCAAGTTTCAATGAATCCCAGAACTCGCTTTCAATGGTTTCAGCAACATTAGACAGAATAAAGAAGACAATTTAAGCTCGAATTATTTCCGCAAATACTACGACATCTGGGCTATCAAACCATATATAAAACGTCTGCCATGGTTCTTCTGAGAGTAACATGGGATAGGCGTGCAGCACAACCACTTAAAAGTGTGGCTGCCACACTATTTGAGGCGTTGCGCCACACCCCAAAATTTTACCTTTGAAAACATCTCCCTGTTTCATATCGTTCTTACCGCTGAACCTCCCCTTCTTTAAATTTTCTCCACAACCGTTCCTTCTAAAAAAAAATATCGTGGTTTCTCTAATCCTATGTTGAGAGTAAATATGGGGTTACGGCAAGCGTGCTAGATGTCTACTACGTACATTGCGAGGTAAGGTGACAAAAAATGCATATGTATTTAACATGTATAAAAATATATATTTGAATATATATAATATATATTTAATTTATTTTTTTATAACATATATTAGCCCAGATCTCTTAGAGCCCTTTTTTTTTGAGCCCAATTTTTCTTTTTGGTAGTATTGGTTGCTGATGGCACAACCGTCAACCGTTGACAGCGAAATGAGACAAACGAGATTTTGGCTGGCTCCTGATTTCATAAGGAGTCATCTGAGGTAAGATTTTTCAAGGTGGCAAAGAAGAGTAGTCTTGTGTATTAAGTGATGAAGAAAATTAACTCACCTGCTTTCACAATTTTGACAACCAGGGGGAAGGCCTAGAAGTGGCAGAACTAAAAGAGCATTTGGTGGTCTGAAATCACTAATTAAGCTTAAAATGAAAGGATACAACCTAAGTTGGCGATCGACCTGAGCTGGTATCCTTCCGGTTATCAGAGAACACACGTCAGGGTTGAATCACTTTGTCAAAAAACATGCCCCCCCCCCAACCTACATTCTTGCTGCATATGATGCGCTTCAGCAGAGGCACCTGTACTAGCCCTAATCTTCTAACGGGCAGGTTTTGAACCCTTTGAATCTGAGCGAATAAGGCAGCGCGAAGACAGACAAGACATGGCGGTGTCTATAGGAAGAAATGGGATCACAGGCTATATATTGAGTTGATTCATAACTAATGCATGTTTTTGTCCGTCTTTTTCCAAGCGCTGGTTTTTAAGGAAACTGATTCTTCATGGCACTGTTCCTAAATATTGCACTTAGAATAAGTGAAACCATCAGAATCTCTTCGAGGTTACCTTTGTAAACTGTGGAAGAACGAGACCCCCAACTGCTCTGTTTCCCAAGTTATGAGCTTACGAAATCACGTTCTCATGAATTTTGTGTCAGACTGTGTATTTGATGGAATTTCGTCAAAGATGCATGTGCAACACGAATAAAATGATATAGTGGGGAACATACGACGAGATGTCACCAGAATACACAATCTACAAATTTGGGATGAAATTCATGAGAACGCAAATTCATATAAAAAATTGAAGAACTCAGATAACGCACTCTTCCGCTTCTTCAAGAGAGCTGAAAAATTTGTTTACTTCCAAATTTTTTGAGGCACCTTGAGACAAAAAATATCTTTGTTGATCCAGTGTTTTCCAGGTTTAACGAAATATATAGCGAAAACTGAGTTAGGATTCGCACCTGAAGTACTTGAGACCACAAACTTTTCACACCCTGTATTTCTGCATTCAGCATTTCATTCCCAGGAAAATAATTCGGTTTTTTGAGAAAAACATCTTTTGTCTCCAAAAATGTTCAAAAAACAAATCGCTGTTGATATTGCACAAAACATCATTATCGAGAAAAGCGATAAAGCCTAAAATTCGGTTTTGTTTTGAGGAAGGAATCGAAAACAACCCGAATCTTGACCTCGGTTGAGCATTATCATGCTGAACTTTGACTTTGCAGCAAACAAATCTCACTACTGAAAAGAGCAACCTCGAAAACCGCTGTCGCTATTGAATTTCGATTTTGGAACTTTCTTCAAAATCCCGGTTCCAGCATCTGACGCGCACTGGATAAGGGGGCGGGGCTTGCAATGTCTTGGTATCCTGAGGAGCTCTAATTATAGCTAGTCCGAATGTGCCTGGTAGGCACATCACTTAGGTGCGAGAATATGGCTCGGGTGAAAAACTTCCCGCACCCTATGTGAATGTCAGGAGTAACATGTTCAGCAACACCAAAAACGAACTTTTTGACCATCTGTGCTAGGTCCGTTTCCTGACGTAGGCCAATAGTAATGCTTTGTACCATAAGTGCAAAAAGGGGTAGCTAACTCATGTTTGAATCAAAATTAGTCATGTCTGAAAACGACCATTTCAGCTAGATAGCTAAGTTTGAAAAACTTCAAAAATTGTACTCATTACCAAAATGACACCCATCATGCTTGGTAGGGCCCTTTTCCTATGTTTACGGTAGGTATACGGTGATGGGTCACTAGCTTTGCAAATTTTCACAACGAGTTATATGATATCACGTCACCTCTGCTCCGCGGAGGCTCGCACCTGCACTACCATTATGTATTCTCGTTCTCTCCTGAAAATGGCCTCAAAACTAAATGCGGCTGATCATCACGGATGAATGTCAACGACAGCTCATTTCTAAAGTTTTTTCATGAAATACTGATGACTTTGAGATGTATACAGAACAAGAAATGCAAGTCTGCATGTGTTACCAAATCTGTTTTCTTCATAGTTCTCTTGGAAACAATAGAAACCGTGAGCTACATCTTGGACCAAGAATCTCCTTAATTTTTCAACTACTTGACAACTTCAACTATAGACTCACTTATCTTTGGCGCTTTCGGCATGAAATGAAATTCGATGACTGAATGACTCACTGAAATTGAAAAATGGCTTCAAAAAAACGGAATATTTGGGGATTTTCGAAAAAAAATATCTCAAATGCAGAACTGAGGATGCACAATTCCTGAAAAAGAACGATCTTCTGCCATTGAAAAATAAGTTTCTTCAATGGAACATCACATGGGACTCAAAAGCAACATCTGCGCAAAATAATTAAGCTTTCTTTGCTAACACCAGAATCAAGTTTGAATTAGAATTACTGTGTAAACCCGAGATTCAAACGCAATTTTCAACGCAACCAAAATTGAAACGTTGCTAGGAAAATTGTCGTGAAGCCACTCAGTCACTAAGCGAGTAGCCCACGCTGGGTGCCGCCTGCCTCCTCGAAGAAAACCTTTTCAGCACCTGAGTTACCAAATCTGTTTTGGCTTGATAGTTTTCAAACGGCAAGTAAAATCGAACGCAGACTCCCCAGCGTGTTTATGTTAGCTTTGGACAAGACTAGGTGCACTCTTCTACGTTTACAATAACCTCAAAGGGAATTATGATGGTTTCATCATTTTTTGTGCCATACCTGGAATCAGCGCCAAACTAAGCACAAGTAAGACAAAAACAGATGAAGTTCTAGATTTCGCCTGGTTATTGTCTTCAAATCTTATAAGAGAAGGAAGGATTTGCGCTATTTGTGAACGACTGGCGCAAAGTTCGATTATATGAGTGACCCACCCTGCGCATTGTTAGTTTACAAAATTTTTCTTCCTTTCATTATCCTCTTATTACTTGGGAACCACTCTGATAGCAATTGAGTTCTAGCGAATCTCTAAATGATTTTTAATCCGGGTTTTTGTTAAATAATGTCACAAGAGCATGTGTGCAATTCTTCACCAAAATTGGGAGAGTTTATTTCTGTGTTTGGGATTTGAAGCAGCCGTTGGTTCGGGAACATTATTATGTTAAACATCTACTCAAGCAAAGTTTTATGCAGATATGAAAGAGCAAATTAGCATTTTTTGCTCTTTCAAATCTGCATTTAGCAATTTTATATCCTCAAGCAATTCATGGCCTATTTTTAGTTTCTGAAGTTTCCTTAATGGACACGATATATTTTGTCACTGAATAGCTTGGCTTTGCTAGCATAGAAGATATGATTTTGAGCAAAGGTTCTAACAAAATGGCACATGCTTTGTTTCAAGCTGAAGTGAGAAGACGTAATGGAATAATTTGTATAAATTGCATTTACAGCAAGAACATAGCATTATCTGAGAGTCCTGACATTTTAATTATTATCGACTGAAATAGTTTTGCGTATATAGCAACTGTCACAGCTCAGCTCAGCAGCTTCCTTCTTTGTTTTCCTTGTGACCGTGCAGTTCTGATCATCTGACTTTAGAAAACCAGGTGATTCCACTAACAAGACCAAGTGCTTCGACTAAAATGCTTGCTTGGAGATTTTTTGCAGTGGTGAATTAACTTACTAACTTGTAACTATAGAGCGATGAGCATTTCAGGTTGTGTTGGCTGCTGTAACGAATGCCATGCGGCAACCATGGGGAAATCTACCAAATCTGCCTGGTTATTGGCCGAAAGGCCCGCGGCACGCCCTCTAACAACCTCGCTAGAAATCGACCGCCTCAATGAGCTCAATCATTGATAATAAATTTCTTGTTAGTGGCTTCGAATGGTTTCAAGTGATACGCAAGTGAAAGCAATCACATAACAGGAGTTGTGACACTGAGAATGTGCTAGAATTAGCACCCAAGCGTCTATCCACATTTTACTCTCACTGTCTCAACGCATTTTCAAACTGAGAAACAAAACTCAGCATTTAGGCATGAAATTGACTAGTTTATATTGACCAGCGTGAACTTTGAAAACACCGAATTTTAACTTCAAACGAGGTGCATTCGATAGCGCTAAATTTCGAGTATGGAATGGAGCGATGTAAGCTTAGATTATTTCAATCAACATCTTATGCTGCGCTGGCTACTCCGATATATGTTGGCTTAGATAAAAGACAGTTTGCTAGTCACACTGATAGTGGGAAGAATATTTGCCGTGGTTAAGATCATGTGTTCCATGAATTCTACTGAAGGTGTGTTCACTAAAAGGTTTAGGCCAAGCATCTCAGTAAAACGATTTCAAACGAGGGATTGGAAATATTAAAGTTTTGTTAATCAGTGAGCAAATTTAGGCGAATTCTCGGTTCGCACAGCTCTCTTTTCTGAAAATAAGAATAAATGAGAGGCAGTTCTAGCATACATTGCTATCATTTAGGTAACGAAAATCTTTACCAGAAGAGCTCAGGTATAATAATTATTGCAGAAAATTCGAACTCTCAATTTTCTTCCTAAAAGCTTGATTGCAAGTAATAAAAGATACTTCCTCAGAAACCCATCAAAAAAAATCTTCGTATACATGATTTCAAAAAAAGACGAAGAAGGTACTAGGTTTCCCAGAACATAGAGTTTGATCATAGAAAAATAGAGCTAACCCAGACAAAGAAGACTATGTAATTGAGAAGCGTTGCTTAAGAAACTAAAGCGGTAGTGATGCTCTAGACTCAATAAAAATGAGATTCAAGGGCGGTTTAGATTATTAGGATGGAACATAAACCATGTTCAAAACCCGAAAATCCATGAGTTCCCAGATTCAGCGAACTTTTTGATATGATCATTAAGTGATGTATAATGGAAATTTGATTACCACCAGACTCTCGCCAATCCGTGGGTCACGGCAAACGAGGAGATAGCAGAAGGAGATTTTATGAGGAAAATATGCTGTTGTCCATGGATTGCTGCCAATAAAGGCATGCGTTTTGGAGTACTGTCAATTTTCATAACGAGTGACCGAAGGATGTTTTCGTAAGGGTCCATGTTTTTCGAAAGAAAATCCTGAGTGTTGAGAGTTGTAATGACTTTGATACTGGGTCGCCCGTGTGCAGGTGTGTCATTTGTTCAAAGTGGATTTTTTCATGCTTGTTATCATGTGTTGGCCAAATTATTTCCACGCACACTGACCCCGCAATACGATCCCCAGGTGTAACGTGCTATCTCCTCGCTTGACCCTGGTTATGAACAAGCCTTGCGTAGTTGGAAGACTTTTAGAATCTTCACCACCTCCGAGAATCCAGTTTTGCCGATTGGATTGACAATTTGATGCACAACAAACTAAGCTGATATACACATTTTCTGGGGCTCCACCCCAGAACCTGCAAACACGATGTTCCCTTTGCTCTATCCCGAAACAATGTCCAGCCTGCCCCGTAAGCCACCAGCGCTAGGCCCTTTTCGAAAGCACCTTTTGTTGAACATCTGCTCTAGCGAACCATGCAATTAGATAGACTGTGAAAGTAGCATTTTGACGTATACTGGGCAAGCAATGCATGGCTTCTTGCACTTCTGGCAACTGCCCACCTATTGCCCACCTGAGGTAGGCAAAACTTCCATTTCATATAAGTTTTTCAAAGTTTTTACATAAATCTGTTTTAGATCTAGAGTTTAGTATATATTAGCATTTTGGTTTCAAAACTCCTCTGCTCCTTGTTAGGATCCGGAATAGCAACGACGACGGCTCTTTTGAGGAAGCGTCACAGTTGCCAGCAGCTTCATTCTTTAATGTAATCTTTTTGTGCTAATTTGGTTATCTAATTTCAGACAACCAGGTGCTTCGACTTACAGCGGTGAATTATCTTACTGACATTGATTATAGAGTTGCGCGATAGCTTCAGGTTGTACTGACTCTCGCATCAAATGCCTCTACTTTGCCCAAGTACGCATGGAGAAAAATTGGTTAGGGTCTTAAAGGTAAGATGCCTGAAGGTTGGGCGGCCGGTATTCACTATTTCGAACCACTTCCGAAGGGTCCAGTATATTCCTCCTCAAACAACTCGTTAGAAATACAACGCCACAATAATCTCAATCGCTCTTAGTAAATTTTTGTTGTTTGTGGCCTTCGAACGTTTTGAAGGATTACGTTGACAGCTCATTAGCAGGAGTTGTGGCGCTCAAACTGTGCTAAAAAGCAACTAAGCGTCTGAAATTTATAATCATTGCCCCAAAACTTATTTGAGAAGCAAAACTTAGCACATGAGCATAATTGAACAGCTTCTTCAAAGTTCAACCGAAATTTCATATTGAAGTCTGAACTTTCATAACATCAGACGATGACATGGATTGGATCGATGCGCTCTCAGATCGTTTCAACCAACTTTTTACCTGTGCCGTTATACGATGGTTTAGAGAGACAGTTTGGTAAGTTATTCTGATAGTGAGCGTAACTCATCCCCAATAATCTGGGAACGTTACCATGATATTCGCTGAGGTTCAAAAAAATCATGTGCTCCATAAAACCGTAACTCAGTGGAGGTCCGTTGGACAAAGGCGCAGGCCAAACTTTCAATTAAAGGCACCGTCCACCCAAAGTGAGGATTCACGAAATTCAATGGCATACTAATGTGGGCCCCCACACTAGGCCAACCCCCAAAATTCCCCGCAAAAGGTTGCTTCCGGAGCGAGAAATCCGCTCTGGAAGGTACGTGATATGTGATCCAAAGGTGGTCACTCCGCCTATTTTGCAGCTTTGGGGGCTGCGGCGCTGATATACGCCGGGCGATAACCGCGCCGCAGCCCTGCAAACTGCACTTCCACCCGTCCCGCTTTCTCCAAAATGGGGGTTTTGGGATTCTCGACTTCATATTCGAAATCAGGGCCTTCAGAAGGCCCGGAAGAGACAAAAACATGTAAGTCGAGAATTAGGGTGGACGATGCCTTTAAGAGGACTAACGAGAAATTAGAGCACTGACGTTCAGCATAGAACTGTTCATGACAACCATCCGTGATATCATATCGATGGTGAAAGTCTCTATCAGAAAACCACGTGCAGCAACTATAGTCGCAGAAAACACCAGAGATTTTATTGCTTAAAAACTTTAGTACAAATTATAAGAAGTAAAGTTTTTCTTACAAGTTCATCGAAAGCATCCGAATTTCGTAATTTAGAAAAAGATAGATGAAGGAGAAGAAACTGGGATTTGATAGTATCCAATTCTAAGAAAACCTATTTGGCTTTAGCTTCGAAAATCTGGCGAAGTTTACGAATTTTCGGAAAATTTGGCACGAGTTATTTCCTACCTTAGTATCTTTAACCGCCCCTAATTCTCACATTCTCATTTGCTGCGCCGACAGCTTGCTACCGGTTCTTTTTGATTGAGCAGTGCTCCACACCTGAGGTTTCTGGTCGTTTCTGGTCTTGCACTTTATTTACAACTATCTGGCTTACCCGGCTCCGCCGTATGTTCCGAATAGAAAATCCCATTTCTTAACCGATCCGGTCCAAACTTGGCACACATACACTTCGGGCCCCGGCGGGTGTCACAGTCCACTTTTCGTTATCGATCGATGTCGATTTTACCGATTTTTTGCAAAATTTGAGCTAGGGGCTGGAATTTGGCAGGGGGTGTAATCGATAAAATCGATATCGATCGATGACGAAAAGTAGCCTATGACACCCGCCGGGGCCCGAAGTGTATGTGTGCCAAGTTTGGTCCCGATCGGTTCAGAAATGGAATTTTCTATTCGGAAAATACGTACACACAGACAGACAGACATACAGACAGAGAGACAGACAGACATACAAACAGACATTCAGCTTTATATAAGATATCCCCCGTAATTCGTAGAAAAAACGGGCGGCCCCAGCTTCTCGCCAGAATTGGTGAGATTCAGTCTAATCTCGGTTCAGAATTCATAAATTTGTATCCAAGAGTAACATTCGACTCAGCTGGCGAGGCGTATCTTTCAATATACATTATGCCATAGTCTGTAGAGTACGAAAGGTATAAAGTAGAATGTAGTTTTTCCGAATTAGATTTTGGCTTAGATTTCTCAGTGGGCCGGTAACTTTTAGGTACTGTTGATGGCACTTTCTTTGTACAGTGAGGAGTAAAATAAAGTCACTTTGCACATATCTGTTCAAAATCCTGCTCAGCGTGGCCTTCTGAAGGCTTTAGTAAATATTCGGTAGAGCTGTGCTCATATATCATCCGCGACAGAAAATATCCGTAGCCTCCTCTCCAAAACCGAGTTCAACTGCTGAGTTTGGAGATTTGCAGGGCCAACGAACAATCTATTTACCGCAAGTCTACAGCAACATCTTAGAAAGCTACCCCCATTTCACGCGGGCGGCGTATCAGGATCCTCCAAACATGCCGCTTTTTCCCCAGGCGCGCTCTTGGGAGGCAATAGTCTCTTCGCGCCTACCTCGCGCTTACTTCGCACTTTTCTCGCGCATTCCTGCGATAGTTCCCTTCCGGGCAATCGTCTTGTTCCTTCTAGCATTAATTAGAAAGTTCACCGCTTGAACATTGAATCTTCAATGATAACAAGAAAAAGCTGTGAGAATTATTAAATTAATAAAAAATAGACTGACAATGGAAGTGTCTCTTGTTAGAGAAGCCATTCATCGAAGTGGCAAGTTGGAATTCGATGCATACCAGGACAAAGAGATCGAAATGCTGACTTTTATATTTGCGAAGCGTTTTCCCAAAGGAAGTTGTGAGCTTTTTCATATTTATTGATGGAAGTGTAGCCAGAAAGAAAAGGCGTATGAGCAGCAGCGTGACCGGACAATACTCAAAACCTACGAACGACGTCAGACTATGTACAATGCTTAATTAGTATTTTAATTGAGTTTGCATCGTTTTGGTGATTATTTTGCAGCTTAGAATGCATGCAGCCGGCGATAAAAAAAACTCAAAAGTTTTCCCAGAAGGAAGCTTCGCAGAAACATGGCATTCAAGAGCAAAATTAATCAAAAAAGAATCTTTATCATTAATTTTAGCTGTGACTGGTCCTGCTGAATTAATAACCATTTGGAACGTCGGTTTCCATAGGAACAATTTAGGTACAGCACACCCATTGAACTGCCAAAAAATGATGTACAATGTGTTTTTGAAGTTATAATTCCAAGAATATGCTCATGACTTAACTCCACTGATAAGAAAACATGATCACCGGTTTGTTTCTTTTTGTCTACCACATCTCAGCAGCCACAGCGGAATGTAAATGGTTGGCACATTAGTTTTGCAACTATTTTTGCAACTTATCTCTTTTTGAATGTGATTCATTCATTTTTGGGCATAATGTAGACAAGATAGTAGGCTATTAATGTGCTTAGAAATTTGAATTTTGGTAGCAAAGTGAAGAAAATTCTCGTTTTCAAAAATTTGTTAAAATTGAAATTTCAAGGGTCGGAAAATCAAAAATACAGCCGTCAGTCAAAATCGAACACATCAAGCCGAACTGTATCGAGATGTTGATAGAGTAGTCTCTAGTGATCTAGTTTAGATTTGATGCGTTTGATTCGTACTGAGAATGGCTTTTTTTCGATTTCCGACCCTTGAAATTTCGAATTTGACCAGCTTTCGAAAAAAGCTTTAATCTTCTCCACTTCGCTATTTAAAATCAAACTGTTTGATCGCATTTGTATACTACCTAACCTACATTAAGTTCAAAGATGAATGCGTCAGCCAAAAAGAGAAAAGTAACGAAAGTTGCGAAAATGTGCCAACCTAATATTTGCCTGTCAGTCAGCTTATTTTCATTTTTTTGTGCTACTGACAAATCGTTGATGCGGTGACCTTTCCGATTACAAAAACAACAACCTCTCTAAATCGTCTCGACTAAAGTGACCGAGTGTCTCACTTCCCTTTGTTGAATGCTGAGAGTTCTGCACCTTCACCTTTTGTTGGAAATCCTCGTTCGAGCAGTGGCCTTTTCTGATTAATGCCAGGAGGAACAAGATGCTTGTCCGGAGGAAAACTATCGCAGGAATGTGCGAAACAAGTGCGACATAAGCGCGAGGAAGGCGCGAAGGGATTATTGCCTCCCAAGGGCGCGCGTGGAGAAGAAGCGGCGGGTTTTTGGAGGATCCTGCACGCCCTCCTTTCACGCGCACAAGGTGCGGGGGATTTTTTTCCAAAATTGACCAGCCCAAATACGCCAAAGAAATTGGCGACCAAAGGACCGTTTACATTGCTGTGCATTGTCTCAAAGAATCGTGCAGCATAAGAATCGCTTCACGAAACACATTAAAGCGGCTGAGCGGCTTGCTTAAAAAATCCAAAAGGTGCGCCTTGCGCGAAATTAGGGTAATTTGGCCACAATTCTTCTATCGACATAATAGGTTGCACCGAAAGTTCGTTCGCACCAAATTCAAAAATTCATAATTTCTGAATTTTCCAACCGACTGGACCTCATCTGTTGCATAGATAAGAGCTGTAGAAGAAAATTAGTCAAAATTTGTTTCCGTATAGGGTCATACAAGATCGGAAACTTGCAACAAAAATCGGAGCAGTTGGTGTCGTGGACTATTTCACCAGCTCTTTCTAACAGTGCAAAGCTTACGCCGAGCCTTGACCGTCTCTGTGAAAAGTTATAATTTTCGAGCAAGCAATACAAAAGGGCGAATTTGATTTATTTTTTGCATTTTTCAGGGAATTCATAATTTTTCACAAAGACGCTCAATCGGCGCAAACTTTGCGCTGTTGGAAAGAGCTGGTGAAAGAACCTATACTGACTGCTCCGATTTTTGTTGCAAGTTTCCGATTTTTTATGACCCTACACGAAAAATTCAAAATTTGAGTGAGTTTGGTTTTGAGCTTCTATCTCCTTGGTTTGTACGCACTAACGAACAGTTCAAGCACAGCTGCAAAGAGCATGAGTTCCTCTCTTATACAAAACTTAGATCTTGCAGATTCGTTGAGAATTCAACGAATCATAAATTTGAATTTGGTGCGAAAGAATTTTTGCACCAACCTAATATTTTTCGATTGACAGACATGTAAAATTATTTTGGGTTGCAAATCCAGGCAAAAAGTTATATTTTCTTGCAAAATTTGTACATGGTTTGATGAATCCTTCAAATTGATAAAGATTCCTGTCAAACCATTCTAGCAACTTGTGTCCCGATCCGGATCATCAAAAATCAAAGGGTACTTTAGTCTGAGTTATGTCTCAATCCTGATCAAAGTGCACTTTGATTTTTATTCGGAAATCTATGACTCCACCCGGCATTTTCAATCGTGATGTAGGAGACTCAATCACGAAATGAAGAAGAAACAAGCGCAATCTTTGATTCTTTATTGTTCAACTGAAAACAGATGAATTGAATGAAAATCCAAAGGAATCGGAATGCTCAGGGCGGACGAGAGGCTAACGTTGTGGCGCGATACCTAACGAAGTGGTTTTATGAAAAGATTAAAAAAAACAGAGGGAGTCCAACAATCTGAATCGTCTTCTTGCCTGAGGTTAGATTTTTAACCTGGAAAGTAGTCCATAAGAGAATCTAATTTTGTGTGAACTTACAGGAACACCCGAATCCGGATTATTCGCCTATCAAAACGAAACCCCAATGTGAATCCTATAGCACCTTACAGAGCAAATTTTCGCGTCAACTTGACCAATAGATGATTTGAATCTCGCAATGTCTGATCTTTTGGTCCCTCGCAGGGTACAGCCATAAGATTGTCCCTTTTCTTAGTTTTCAGTTAACTTTCAAAATGCTCTACTTAATACTTTATTTGCTTCGTAACAATATTTTGATTTGTAAAGTTTGTATGTTGTCAACATTGGCTCCATATAACGAAGTAGTTTTGCTAATCATTCTTGTTATTGTCGGCGTCCTGCAGTTTTGCTAAAAATGTTTTGTTAAATTCGCATGCTTGTCGCCCTAACGCTCTTACGCATAAGATTGGACGGTAATCGCCGTTCTTTTAGTGCTTTTTCGGCAAGGTTGATCTTCATCGTCATCCCTTTCAACCTTCGTGCAAGCTGAAACACTGCTCACATCTGCTCACATTCAAATATTACCTTTTTTAGAACTTACTCCAATTGCTACCCGGGACAGATTGTAGAAGGCAAACACAAAATTTACTAGGGCGAATACGCCGCTGAAGACGGCTGCTACTAAAAATAAGCTGAAACACTCATCTACAGTTCAACTATGAGCGCTTTCGTCCCCTTCAACTCACAAGCCTTGCCGACGCGCCGCGAGTTCTGCCGTTCCAAGTTTGGCTTCTTGCTCCTAAAAAAGTCTTTTTGTCAAAATTGTTCCTATTTCTATAAGCTCCACCACTGTCACATCATTCAAGTAGTCTGCTTTATTCCTCCGTTTATGATACTTTTCCCTAGAATTGCATAAGCAGCAGATATAATTGATTCCTTGGCACGGACTGAGCGTCACTGCGGAGCACGCGCCGCGAGGTAAAACGCTACAAGTTGTGCTCTCGCGACAATTCAGCCGCGCCGCGCGTGGTTCGCAGCGTTTGAGCAGTCCGTGCACTCAACGAATCAACGATACATGAATTTACCATTGTCAATCGCACTTGACTTTACTCGGCATGAGCTCGGTAATAAATTGGTATGGATGAACTTTTTATTCCGTGCACTGATAAAGTGACATTTCAGAGGCGATTTGAGAAACGTCCACTGGACAAGAATTCTCTTTGCAATTTTTGAAGTGTATCCATTTGAAGGTACTTGTTCTATACTCGATGCTCACACCCCTGGCCATACGCTGAGCTCTGCCATAAAAACTCCTGGCTCGGAAAACTGAATCGTCTGTTTGAAACCCTCCGCAGCTCCCACCTGGAAGGATCGCCTCCGCATTCAATAAATATTACAACCTGAGCAACAGGTTATATTAAGCGAAATACTCACTCAACTTTCTAACATAAAGATAAGACAGGGGGCGAGCCGTTTTGTCTCTTGCTGCCGATGGCTAAGCTTACTAAACATCTGGGAGACTTGGGTTTGCCACCAGGGTCGACCGTTTGCCAACTGCCAATCTGGCCGCTGCTGTCTAGCTACGTCTAACAAACCTAGCAGTTGTACCTCGACTATAGTAGCTATACATCTTCACTTATAAGAATCTATTCTAAGAAAGCTTGTTGGAGACGCCACGAAGCAAAACAATAACATTTGAAGAAGGAAATCAAAAAAGTCATGTGCAGTATCAGTGCGGCTATATGCACCCCTCACTTGACGGTGTTCCCAGCAAGTGTGGTCCGGGCGCGAATACAATGGGCGCGACAGATTACAACAACATATCGTCAATTCGTTGACCGCACGGACTGTTCAAAACCTGCGGACCACGCGCGGCGCGGCTGAATTGCCGCGAGAGCACGACTCGTTCAATGGCGAATTTGTACTGGGGCAAGCGTTTTACCTTGCAGCGCATGCTCCGCAGTGATGTCCAGTCCGTGCGTTCAACGAATCTATACAGCTTTGCCGCTCATCTGTCTTGAGGAGCTACCCACCCACAACAGGGAGTCTCGACGTTTCTACTCGCTTTCCGACTATTTCCACACAAACTGATCGGCATTTTATTCTCGAGCACTGTGACTCATGATTACAGTAGCTTTCAACCTGAGTGTCGCTCGGCGCGCTTGCGAGCTGCCTTGCTTGAGTCTCTCGCCGCATTCGCCCTCAGCGGATACGGTATCTTCTCACGATTGAATCGCTGGAAATATCGTGTCATCAATGGCTGGCGAGTTTGGGAAAATGCCTTGCCGTCGCCGTATGCCGTCTCTTCCAAATACGAACCATTTGGGTAGGACGCAGCAACCTTCAGTCTCTGCGTGCGATAACACCTTGCCTGTATTTTTTAGCGCCAGAATACAAGTATATGTTCGAAAAACGGCGCAAACTGTTATTTAATGGCCCCCTCAGGCAACGGGCGCACTTCAAGCGCTTTTAGTTACCATGCGATCTGGCAACTATCGATTATTCGAATCCAAGCTCGCAGACTACAAATGCATAATATGTTGACTTTAAAAGTTTGATAAAATGCTTTATATTCTAAATATTCACCATGCGCTTACCAGACAGCAGGAATTCTGCCAAATCGCGTGCAATACGCCCGCGGACTAAAACCGCGCGAGGTGTGCCCAAAGCCTTGAGGGCCGGGCATAGTTCACGCGATTTCAGTCGCGACCCGACTTAGCACTATTCCAACTGTCCATAACTCACTGTAAGCACATTTTAAATGTACAGAGGATATGGGATTTTATCAATCCACGTAAGTTATACACACTATGCATGTGCGTAGTGCTAGCGTTGGATCTGAAGACTTCTGGCGAATTTCCAAATCGCATCGCGACTGAAATCGCGTGAATGCCCGGCCCTTTGCGCCAGAAGATCAGCCGGTAGCACATGAAAGAGAACACATACCATAATTGAAGAACCAAATTGTAAAAATGATCGTTGCTCGATTACATTTATTGAAATACTTATCAAGTGATAAACAGTTTTTTTTATATGCATAATCAAAACATGGAAGGAACTATTCAAGAGGATCGAGGTCACATTAACATTTGTATTCAACAGGGATGTTCAAAAAACTTTGAAATCTGAAGGATTTTGCTAGAGGCGTGCTTTATAAAACGAAACAGACAATCTATCAGAACTATTAGGTGGTCAAGAAAATAATGTCCGTTATTTGCTTGCTTTAACAAAGCAGCGAGACAACCCAACAAAGGGTAAGAGATACTGTTCGATAGAGCAAAGCAAGCTCTACAAGATGGCACTCATGCCTTTGCGCTATGCTCGATTCACGGAGAGTTCGAACTCAAAATCTAAAGATTTCCAAATGCCCAAAAAATCGAAGAAAATCAGATCTTCGTCCAAATAATTTCTACGGACCTCCCACTCGCTCACATCAATACTATCGATATCTGATATCCATATGTGCGATTGCCGTATCTTTTCCTTGACTAGAAACTGAGAAAACGAAAATTTCCCTGATTTTCTCAGAGCAATGCTGAGCCGTTTTTGCATATGCAATTCTATACTACGAGCGCAGGTTAACGTAACTGTAGGTTTTCAGCCTATTTCGAGCGGTACTTTTTGAGAAATGTCGATTTTAGCACTGAAACTGAAACGAAAAAACCCGAGTTCGTTATTTTTCGAAAATCACCGCTTGGAATGGGCTGGAAATCTACAGTTATACTTACCGGATGGACCCCCCTTCCCAGCATTATCGCATTATCGCCTACCCATCTGAGCAAACAACACTTGTGGATCAAGTTTCAATAAATCCCAGAACTCGCTTTCAATGG
The DNA here is from genome assembly GCA_958299035.1 of Cylicocyclus nassatus. NCBI lineage: Eukaryota > Metazoa > Nematoda > Chromadorea > Rhabditida > Strongylidae > Cylicocyclus > Cylicocyclus nassatus. The sequence continues at coordinate 19,240,393 of CATQJL010000112.1, forward strand.
TGGCGTTTCAGCAACATTGAACAGAATAAAGAAGACAAGTTAAGCTCAAATTATTTTTATTTTTGTTATATAAAGAAAGTGTAAACTTAGGACTATTTGTGATCAAGAAAAAAAAACTGTCTCCGTTTTTCGACGTTAAAAAAAATTGAACAACTTAGATAATGCACTCTTCCGCTTCTTCAAGAAAGCTGGAAAATTTGTTTACTTCCAAATTTTTTGAGGCACCTTAAGGCAAAAAATATTTTTCTTTGTTGATCCAGTGTTTTCTAGGTTTAACGAGATATATAAAACTGAGTTAGAATTCGCACTTGAAGTACTTGAGACCACAAACTTTTCAGACACCGTGTATTTCAGCATTTAGCATTTCATTCCTGGAAAAATAATTCGGTTTTTGTGGGGAAAACATATTTTGTCTTCAAAAATGTTCAAAAAACAAATCACTGTTGATATTACACAAAACAACATAATTATCGAAAAAAGCGATAAAGCCTAAAATTCTGTTTTGTTTTGAGAAAGGAATCGAGAGCAATCCGAATCCTGACCTCGGTTGGACTTATCGGTGGTGAACCTTGACTTTGCAGCAAACAAATCTCACTATTGAAAGAGCAACCTCGAAAACCGCTGCGCTACTGAATTTCGTTTTTAAAACTTTCATTGAAATCCCGGTTTCAGCATCTGACGCACACGGGTGTATGCCCTTCTGAACCGCTTCGTCCTAGCGCTAATTACTCTGCCCGAGCGGCGCTAATTACTCCGCTTTTCTTATAATCCATTAGAGTTTCTAAATATTTTTGAGCATTCCAAAGCAAGCGCGGGCACACTAATGATAGAGACGATGTTTGAATTATGAAGAAAAAGCTGGAAAACTTGCATGTTTTTTACTGGCCTTTCGTTATTTCTTCGCCCTTCCCACCTTCCAAAACACCATGAATCTGCACATGTAAGCTGAAGAATTTACCTAAGCGGCCCACGTACAACATTTTTGAGTTGCATGGAAAACTTGAAATCTTGTTTCATTCTTCACGAGAATGCCTTTGCAGTCCAAGTCAGACGTCTCTACCGACAGCATAGCCCTCGCCTACCCAAGCGCCGCGGCAGCGCCGACCAATCAGAGGCGCGCAGTAATTAGGCTGCTAGTGCTAGCGGTTCAGAAGGGCCGTCTCCCGACGCACACTGGATAAGGGGGCGGGGCTTGCAATGTCTTGGTATCCTGAGGAGCTCTAATTATAGCTAGTCCGAATGTGCCTGGTAGGCACATCACTTAGGTGCGAGAATATGGCTCGGGTGAAAAACTTCCCGCACCCTATGTGAATGTCAGGAGTAACATGCTCAGCAACACCAAAAACGAACTTTTTGACCATCTGTGCTAGGTACGTTTCCTGACGTAGGCCAATAAAGAGTAATGCTCTGTACTATAAGTGCAAAAAGGGGTAGCTAACTCATGTTTGAATCAAAATTAATCATGTCTGAAAACGACCATTTCAGCTAAATAGCTAAGTTTGAAAAATTTCAAAAGTCGTACTCATTACCAAAATGACACCCATCATGCTTGGTAGGTCCCCTTTCCTATGTTTACAGTAGGTATACGGTGATGGGTCACTAGCTTTGTAAATTTGCACAACGAGCTATATGATATCACGTCGCCTCTGCTCCGCAGAGACTCGCACTTGCCCTAATATTAACACTTGCCCTATCGACATGTTATATTGAGTAACTCAGTTGAGTTTCGTTCTGGTCTGAGGTCTTTACGTCCTGAACACGGATGTTTATAAGGGTTTAACCTAATGTCTCTTGTAGATAGAGAGTTCTCATAAACATCAGTCCGATAGAACAGCTTTTCGAGTTCCTTAGCAGCCTTACAGCGGTAAAAACTCTTTGATGTGAAGGCGAAAACGGTTAGCAAAAAAAAGAAATCCCACGTTTACCTGGTTCCTACTACCGTGACCCTACAGTAAGAAGCTATCTTACGAACCAGACATGATTTTCCTGATTAGCATATCGGATAACCTTTATGGAAGTTTAGGGAGCGTCATTTCTCGCACCACGCTCTCGAGGTTACGTAGTACTGGCAGAAATATTGATGATCTCGGATTGATCGGAAACTTTGCTCACAGAAGTTTTCGGACCCACTATTTACAAATCTAGTTATTTCGCACTAAGAGTTTGACAGTAAAGTTAGAGAAAGACATAGCTAAATCTCGCGGGATGGCAACTTCGCCCATCCTTTGGCGTACATATTTGCATATTTTTGTAGGTCAGAGGCTCTGTAAGCAGCATTATCGGACCGCGCCAAATGAAACCTCTATCTGTACTGTTCATCATATTATAATATGAATTTGCGTTCTCATGAATTTCATCCCAAATTTGTAGATTGTGTATTTTGGTGACATCTCGTCGTATGTTCCCCCACCATATCATTTTATTTGTGTTGCACATGCATCCTTGACGAAATTCCATCAAATACAAAGTCTGACATAAAATTCATGAGAACGTGATTTCGTAAGCTCATAACCGGGGAAACAGAGCAGGTGGGGGTCTCGTTCTTCCACAGTTTACAAAGGTAACCTCGAAGAGATTCTGATGGTTTCACTTATTCTAAGTGCAATATTTAGGAACAGCGCCATAAATAGGCCGGGGTAAGGCAAAAAATGGAAGGTGAGATTTTGTCCAAGCATCGTTTTCAAATAGGAGAATAAATAATCTGCGCCAAGTGAGAACGATAGGCAAATTATCGATCGTGTGCAGGACCCACCTTGTCACACACGGTTAGTTTACGGAATTTTTCAACTTTCATTATCAACCTATTACTTGAGAACCAGTAACCCTAATCTGGGTCCTTAATGGATAATGTCGCATGAGCGTGCATATAATTCAGTACACCATGTTTGATGGATGAGTATTTGCCTTAGGGAACATTACTTTGCTGAATAGCTGCTCTAGCATTTCATGCAAATATGAACGAGCCAAGTATTAGCATTTTAATATATTCTAAACAAAAACCTGATCTATTTTTAGTTTCATTTGCTCTAATGGAAATAGGATATTTTATCGCTAGATAGCTTAAGCTAAGTGAATGTAGAAAAGATAACACTAAAGCATAAGTTTGAACAAAATGCAAAACATGTCTTACTGGCTTTTAGATGAAGTGAAAAGACGAATCTTTCAATTTGATATACATTGCATTACAGCAAGACCATAGCAGGATGTGAGAGTCCTGACATTTCAATCATTATCGACCAAGATGGTTAACCGCATAAATAGCCACTGTCACAGCTCAGCTCGGCAGTTTCACTCTTCACTTCATTGTGGTCTTTTTGTGCATTTCAGACAACCAAGTCCTTCGACGAACAATGCTTGCATGGAAACTTTTTGTAATGGTAAATTATCCTGCTAACATGACTATGGAGTAATGCTTATTTCAGGCTGTGTTGGCTCTCGTATCGGGTGTCTCTACGTTACCGAAACCGAAATACCCAGGAGGGGGAGCATATGTCCCCCTTTAACAACCTCGCTAGAAATCGATCGCCTCAATGAGCTCAATCATTGATAATAAATTTCTTGTTAGTGGCTTCGAATGGTTTCAAGTGATACGCAAGTGAGAGCAATCACATAATAGGAGTTGTGACACTGAGAATGTGCTAAAATCAGCACGCAAGCGTCAATCCATTTTACTCTCACTGTCTCAATGCATTTTCAAATTGAGAAACAAAACTCAGCAATTAGGCATGAAATTGACCAGCTCAATTTCAGCAAAATAGCTAAGTTTGAAAAACTTTGAAAACCGTACTCATTACCAAAATGACACCCATCATGCTTGGCAGGGTCCCTTTCCTATGTTTACGGTAGGTATACGGTGATGGGTCACTAGCTTAGTAAATTTGCACAACGAGTTATACAATATCACGTCACCTCTGCTCCGCAGAGGCTCGCACTTGCCCTACCATTATGCAATCTAGTGCTCTCCTGAAAATCTTCAAAACTAAATGCGGCTGATCATCACGGATGAATTTCAACAACAGCTCATTTCTAAAGCTTTTTCATGAAATACTGATGACTTTGAGATGTATACAGAACAAGAAATGCAAGTCTGCATGTGTTACCAAATCTGTTTTCTTCATAGTTCTCTTAGAAACAATAGAAACCGTGAGCTACATTTTGGACCATGAATCTCCTTAATTTTTCAACTACTTGACAACTTCAACTATAGACTCACTTATCTTTGGCGCCTTCGGCATGAAATGAAATTCGATGACTGAATGACTCACAGAAATTGAAAAATGGTTTAAAAAAAACGGAATATTTGGGGTTTTCGAAAAAAAAATATCTCAAATGCAGAACGGAGGATGCACAATTCCTGAAAAAGAACGACGATCTTCTGCCATTGAAAAATAAATTTCTTCAATGGAACATCACATGGGACTCAAAAGCAACATCTGCGCAGAATAATTAAGCATTCTTTGCTAACAACAGAATCAAGTTTGAATTAGAATTACTGTGTAAACCCGAGATTCAAACGCAATTTTCAACGCAACCGGAATTGAAACGTTGCTAGGAAAAGTGTCGTGCAAGCCACTCAGTCAGTAAGCGAGTAGCCCACGCCGGGTGCCGCCTGCCTCCTCGAAGAAAACCTTTTCAGCACCTGAGTTACCAAATCTGTTTTGGCTTGATAGTTTTCAAACGGCAAGTAAAATCGAACGCAGACTCCCCAGCGTGTTTATGTTAGCTTTGGACAAGACTAGGTGCACTCTTCTACGTTTACAATAACCTCAAAGGGAATTTTGATGGTTTCATCATTTTTTGTGCCATACCTGGAATCAGCGCCGAACCAAGCACAAGTAAGACAAAAACAGATGAAGTTTCAGATTTCGCCTGGTTATTGTCTTCAAATCTTATAAGAGAAGGAAGGATTTGCGCTATTTGTGAACGACTGGCGCAAAGTTCGATTGTATGAGTGACCCACCCTGCGCATTGTTAGTTTACAAAATTTCTCTTCCTTTCATTATCCTCTTATTACTTGGGAACCACTCTGATAGCAATTGAGTTTTAGCGAATCTCTAAATGATTTTTAATCCGGGTCCTTGATAACTAAAGTCACAAGAGCATGTGTGCTATTCTTGACCAAAATTAGGAGAGTTTATTTCTGTGTTTGGGATTTGAAGCAGCCGTTGGTTCGGGAACATTATTATGTTAAACATCTACTCAAGCAAAGTTTTGTGCAGATATGAAAGAACAAAAATTTAGCACTTTTGCTCTTTCATATCTGCATTTAGCAATTTTATATTCTCAAGCAATTCATGGCCTATTTTTAGTTTCTGAAGTTTCCTTAATGGACACGATATATTTTGTCACTGAATAGCTTGGCTTTGCTAGCATAGAAGATATGATTTTGAGCAAAGGTTCTAACAAAATGGCACATGCTTTGTTTCAAGCTGAAGTGAGAAGACGTAATGGAATAATTTGTATAAATTGCATTTACAGCAAGAACATAGCATTATCTGAGAGTCCTGACATTTTAATCATTATCGACTAAAATAGTTTTGCGTATATAGCAACTGTCGCAGCTCAGCTCAGCAGCTTCCTTCTTTGTTTTCCTTGTGACCGTGCAGTTCTGATCATCTGACTTTAGAAAACCAAGTGATTCCACTAACAAGACCAAGTGCTTCGACTAAAATGCTTGCTTGGAGATTTTTTGCAGTGGTGAATTAACTTACTAACTTGTAACTATAGAGCGATGAGCATTTCAGGTTGTGTTGGCTGCTGTAACGAATGCCATGCGGCAACCATGGGGAAATCTACCAAATCTGCCTGGTTATTGGCCGAAAGGCCCGCGGCACGCCCTCTAACAACCCCGCTAGAAATCGACCGCCTCAATGAGCACAATCATTGATAGTTAACTTTCTGTGGCTTCCAATGGTTTCAAGTAACACGCAAGTGACAGCAATCACATAACAGGAGTTGTGACACTGAGAATGTGCTAGAATTAGCACCCAAGCGTCTATCCACATTTTACTCTCACCGTCTCAACGCATTTTCAACTGAGAAACAAAACTCAGCATTTAGGCATGAAATTGACTAGTTTATATTGACCAGCGTGAACTTTGAAAACGCCGAATTTTAACTTCAAACGAGGTGCACTCGATAGCGCTAAATTTCGAGTATGGAATGGAGCGATGTAAGCTTAGATTATTTCAATCAACATCTTATGCTGCGCTGGCTACCCCGATATATGTTGATGAAAGACCGTTTGCTAGTCACACTGATAGTGGGAAGAATATTTGCCGTGGTTAAGATCATGTGTTCCATGAATTCTACTGAAGGTGAAGTTATTTTAATTCTACTGTTCATTAAAAGGTTTAGGCCAAGCATCTCAGTAAAACGATTTCAAACGAGGGATTGGAAATATTGAAGTTTTGGTAATCAGTGAGCAAATGTAGGCGAATTCTGGGTTCGCACAGCTCTCCTTTCTGAATATAAGAATGAATGAGAGGCAGTTCTAGCATACATTGCTATCATTTAGGTAACGAAAATCTTTACCAGAAGAGCTCAGGTATCATAATTATTGCAGAACACACGAACTCTCAATTTTCTTCTTAAAAGCTTGATTGCGTAATAAAAGATATTAGGTTGTCCGGAAATTAATGCCCTTTTTGAATTTCAACCTCAATAAATCATACACTTCTCAATTCTAAATAGATTGCAAAGCACCATTCGATAGAGCAAAGCAAGCTTTATAAGATGGCCATCTTGCTTCTGCAACAGCTCTTATCCACCTCGCGTTTTAAGGTAAAAAGTAAAAAGACTCGGCAGCCCGAAAAATCAAAAAAAAAATCGTAACTCAGTTCATAAAAATCCTACAAAAATCCTAACTTGCTCACGTAAACACCATCCACATAAGACATCTATATACGCCTTTGCCGTATTTTTTCCTTTGTTAGAAATCAAGAAAACGGAAATTTTCGTGCATTTGCCAAAGTGATGCTGTGCCATCCCCACATAGGTAGTTGTATACCACAAGCCCGTAGAAGTGCAGGCGTAAATTTTCAGCTTTCTGCAGGCTTTAGTTCTCGAGAAATACCGAATATAGCTTTCCCTAGTTAGGTGGTCCAAGCTAAAATTCAAATTTCTCGAGAACTAAAGCTTGTAGAGAGCTGAGAATTTACGTTTATAATTCTACAGGTTTGTAGTATACAACTACCTATGTGAGGACGGCACAGCATCACTTTGGCAAATGCACGAAAATTTCCGTTTACTTGAATTCTAACAGAGGAAAAAATACGGCAAAGGCGTATATACTCAGACAACTGTATCGGGAAGTTCGCGGGTGCTTGCTCGGCCACCAATCATCTATGCCGCGAGCTGCCCGGTATAAACCGATATTGGACCCGATAAGTGGCCGCGGCGCATCCTGTAAGCGCCCGGTGGTTCACCCGATTAGCATGCTTGTGAGGCCTAGGAAGAGTGAAAAATCTTTTGGATTGTCTTTCATGACGACTTGAGTGCAAATTGAGCAACAATTGTTAGCTCATCTGTCACATCATCTAACGTCGTCGATAACACTCATTCGACTGCTGAAGTTGGTTTCGTAAGCATAAAAACTTAACTGTCAGACAGGACCAAACCCGAGAAGGGATTGCCGGCCTTACAAACACTTAGGGTAGCCCCAACACTGCGTCGTACCCCATGCGGGTTGCGCCTTAACCTACAGCGTGTAAGAAGTACGGCCTTTGAAAAGACCCGCGGCTCGCCGAGTGAGGTGATTGGGCCGCGACTCTCCCGATAATCTCTTCCCAATTTCAACCCTGGCCGCGGCGTTCCCGGTAAAATTTACATGGGCCGCGGCGTGCACGGCTGAAATTTTAAGGGCCGCGGCGCGCCATGTAACACGCTTTGAGGCCGCGAACTTCCCGATGCAATTGTCTGAGTAGATGTCTTATGTGGATAGTGTTTACGTGAGCAAGTAAGAATTTTTGTAGGATTTTTGTGAACTGTGTTACGATTTTTCTCGATTTTTCGGGCTGCTGAGCCTTTTTGGTTTTTCGCGCGAAACTTGAGGTGAATGAGAGCTGTTGCAGAAGCAAAACAGTCATCTTGTAGAGCTTGCTTTGCTCTATCGAATGGTACTTTGCAACCTATTTAGAAGTGAGAAGTGTATGACTTATTGCAATTGAAATTCAAAACGGGCATTAATTTCCGGACAACCTAATACTTCCTCAGAAACCCATCAAAAAAAAAATCTTGGTATACATGATTTCAAAAGAAGACGAAGAAGGTATAAGGGTTCCCAGAACATAGAGTTTGATCATAGAAAAATAGAGCTAACCCAGACAAAGAAGACTATGTAATTGAGAAGCGTTGCTTAAGAAACTGAAGCGGTAGTGATGCTCTAGACTCAATAAAAATGAGATTCAAGGGCGGTTTAGATTATTAGGATGGAACATAATGTTCAAAACCCGAAAATCCATGAGTTCCCAGATTCAGCGAACTTTTTGACATGATCATTAAGTGATGTATAGTGGAAACTTGATTACCACCAGGCTCTCGCCAATCCGTGGGTTATGGCAAACGAGGAGACAGCAGACGGAGAAGTTATGACAAAAATATGCTGTTGTCCATGGATTGCTGCCAATAAAGGCATGTTTTGGAGTATCGTCAATTTTCATAACGAGAGAAGGATGTTTTCGTAGAAGGGTCACATGTTTTTCGAAAGGCAATCCTGAGTGTTGAGAGTTCCAATGACTTTGATATTGGGTCGCCCCTGTGCAGGTGTGTCATCTGTTCAAACTGAATTTTTCAATGCTTTTATCATGTGTTGGTCAAATTGTTTCCCCTCACACTGACCCCGCAATACGATCCACAGGTGTGACGTGCTACACCCCACGCTTAACCCTGGTCATAAACAAGCCTTGCGTAGTACTCCGAGAATCCAGTTTTGCCGATTGGATTGGCATTTCCATGCACAACAAACTAAGCTGAAATACACATTTTCTGGGACTCCACCCCAGACCCTGCAAACACGATGTTTCCTTTGCTCTATCCCGAAACGATATCCAGCCTGCCCCGTAAGTCACCAGTGCTAGGAGATCTGCTCTAGCGAATCATGCAATTAGATAGACCGTGAAAGTAGCATTTTGACGTATACTGGGCAAGCAATGCATGGCTTCTTGCATTTCTGGCAACTGCCCACCTATTGCCCACCTGAGGTAGGCAAAACTTCCATTTCATATAAGTTTTTCAAAGTTTTACATAAATCCGTTTTAGATTTAGAGTTTAGTATATATTAGCATTTTGGTTTCAAAACTCCTCTGCCTTGTTAGGATCCGGAATAGCAACGACGACGGCTCCTTTGAGGAAGCGTCACAGTTGCAAGCAGCTTCATTCTTTTATGTAATCTTTTTGTGCTGGTTTGATTATCTAATTTCAGACAACCAGGTGCTTTGACTTATAGCGGTGAATTATCTTACTGACATTGACTATGGAGTTGCGCGACAGCTTCAGGTTGTACTGACTCTCGCATCAATTGCCTCTACTTTGCCCAAGTACGCATGGAGAAAAATTGGTTAGGGTCTTAAAGGCAAGATGCCTGAAGGTTGAGCGGCCGGTATTCACAATTTCGAACCACTTCCGAAGGGTCCAAAATATCTCTCGTCAAACAATTCGTTAGAAATTCAACGCCACAATAATCTCAATCGCTCTTAGTAAATTTTTGTTGTTGGTGGCCTTCGAACGTTTTGAAGGATTACGTTAACAGCTCGTTAGCAGGAGTTGTGGCGCTCAAACTGTGCTAAAAAGCAACTAAGCGTCTGAAATCTATAATCATTGCCCCAAAACTTATTTGAGAAGCAAAACTTAGCACATGAGCATAAAATTGAACAGCTTCTTCAAAGTTCAACCGGAATTTCATATTGAAGTCTGAACTTTCATAACATCAGACGATGACATGGATTGGATCGATGCGCTCTCAGATCGTTTCAACCAACTTTTTACCTGTGCCGTTATACGATGGTTTAGAGAGACAAATCGGTAATTATTCTGATAGCGAGCGTAACTCATCCCCAAGAATCTGAGAACGTTTCCATAATATTCGCTGAGGTTCAGAAAATCATGTGCTCCATAAAACCGTTACTTAGTGGAGGTCCGTTGGACAAAGGCGCAGGCCAAACTTTCAATTAAGAGGACTAACGAGAAATTAGAGCACTGACGTTCAGCACAGAACTGTTCATGACAACCATCCAGTGATATCATATCGATGGTGAAAGTCTCTATCAGAAAAGCCCACGTGCAGCAACTATAATCGCAGAAAACACCATAGATTTTATTGCTTAAAAACTTTAGTACAAATTATAAGAAGTAAAGTTTTTCTTACAAGTTCATCGAAAGCATCCGAATTTCGTAATTTAGAAAAAAATAGATGAAGGAGAAGAAACTGGGATCTGATAGTATCCAAATCTAAGAAATCCTATTTGGCTTTAGCTTCGAAAATCTGGCGAAGTTTACGAATTTTCGGAAAATTTGGCAGGAGTTATTTCCTACCTTAGTATCTTTAACCACCCCTAATTCTCACATTTTCATTTGCTGCGCCGACAGCTTGCTACCAGTTCTTTTTGATTGAGGCACTGCTCCACACCTGAGGTTTCTGGTCGTTTCTGGTCTTGCACTTTATTTGCAATACCACCCGTAATTCGTAGAAAAAACGGGCGGCAGCCCAGCTTCTCGCCAGAATTGGTGAGATTCAGCCTAATCTCGGTTCAGAATTCATAAATTTGTATCCAAGAGTAACATTCGACTCAGCTGGCGAGGCGTATCTTTCAATATACATTATGCCATAGTCTGTAGAGTACGAAAGGTATAAAGTAGAATGTAGTTTTTCCGAATTAGATTTTGGCTTAGATTTCTCAGTGGGCCGGTAACTTTTAGGTACTGTTGATGGCACTTTCTTTGTACAGTGAGGAGTAAAATAAAGTCACTTTGCACATATCTGTTCAAAATCCTGCTCAGCGTGGCCTTTTGAAGGCTTTAGTAAATATTCGGTAGAGCTGTGCTCATATATCATCCGCGACAGAAAATATCCGTAGCCTCCTCTCCAAAACCGAGTTCAACTGCTGAGTTTGGAGATTTGCAGGGTCAACGAACAATCTATTTACCGCAAGTCTACAGCAACATCTTAGAAAGCTACCCCCATTTCACGCGGGCGGCGTATCAGGATCCTCTAAACATGCCGCTTTTTCCCCCAGGCGCGCCCTTGGGAGGCAATAGTCTCTTCGCGCCTACCTCGCGCTTACTTCGCACTTTTCTCGCGCATTCCTGCGATAGTTCCCTTCCGGGGAATCGTCTTGTTCCTTCTAGCATTAATTAGAAAGTTCACCGCTTGAACATTGAATCTTCAATGATAACAAGAAAAAGAAAAAGCTGTGAGAACTATTAATTTAATAAAAAATAGACTGACAATGGAAGTGTCTCTTGTTAGAGAAGCCATTCATCGAAGTGGCAAGTTGGAATTCGATGCATACCAGGACAAAGAGATCGAAATGCTGACTTTTATATCTGCGAAACGTTTTCCCAAAGGAAGTTGTGAGCTTTTTCATATTTATTGATGGAAGTGTAGCCAGAAAGAAAAGGCGTATGGGCAGCAGCGTGACCGGACAACACTCAAAACCTACGAACGACGTCAGACTATGTACAATGCTTAATTAGTATTTTAATTGAGTTTGCATCGTTTTGGTGATTATTTTGCAGCTTAGAATGCATGCAGCCGGCGATAAAAAAAACTCGAAACTTTTCCCAGAAGGAAGCTTCGCAGAAACATGGCATTCAAGAGCAAAATTAATCAAAAAAGAATCTTTATCATTAATTTTAGCTGTGACTGGTCCTGCTGAATTAATAACCATTTGGAACGTCGGTTTCCATAGGAACAATTTAGGTACAGCACACTCATTGAACTGCCAAAAAATGATGTACAATGTGTTTTTGAAGTTATAATTCCAAGAATATGCTCATGACTTAACTCCACTGATAAGAAAACATGATCACCGGTTTGTTTCTTTTTATCTACCACATCTCAGCAGCGACAGCGGAATGTAAGTGGTTGGCACATTACTTTTGCAATTATTTTTGCAACTTATCTCTTTTTGAATGTGATTCATTCATTTTTGGGCATAATGTAGACAAGATAGAGGCTATTAATGTGCTTAGAAATTTGAATTTTGGTAGCAAATGAAGAAAATTCTCGTTTTCAAAAATTTGTTAAAATTGAAATTTCAATGGTCGGAAAATCAAAAATACAGCCGTCAGTCAAAATCGAACACATCAAGCCGAACTGTATCGAGATGTTGATAGAGTAGTCTCTAGTGATCTAGTTTAGGTTTGATGCGTTTGATTCGTACTGAGAATGGCTTTTTTTCGATTTCCGACCCTTGAAATTTCGAATTTGACCAGCTTTCGAAAAAAACGTTAATCTTCTCCACTGCGCTATCAAAAATCAAACTGTTTGATCACGTTTGTATACTACCTAACCTACATTAAGTTCAAAGATGAATGCGTCAGCCAAAAAGAGAAAAGTAACGAAAATTGCGAAAATGTGCCAACCTAATATTTGCCTGTCAGTCAGCTTATTTTCATTTTTTATGCTACTGACAAATCGTTGATGCGGTGCCTTTCCGATTACAAAAATAACAACCTCTCTGAATCGTCTCGACTAAAGTGACCGAGTGCCTCACTTCCCTTTGTTGTATGCTGAGAGTTCTGCACCTTCATGTTGGAAATCCTCGTTCAAGCAGTGACCTTTTCTGTTTAATGCCAGGAGGAACAAGATGCTTGTCCGGAGGAAAACTATCGCAGAATGTGCGAAACAAGTGCGACATAAGCGCGAGGAAGGCGCGAAGGGATTATTGCCTACCAAGGGCGCGCCTGGAGAAGAAGCGGCGGGTTTTTGGAGGATCCTGCACGCCCCTCACGCGCACAAGGTGCAAGGGATTTTTTTTTTCAAAATTGACCAGCCCAAACACGCCAAAGAAATTGGCAACCAAAGAACCGTTTACATTGCTGTGCATTTTCTCAAAGAATCGGCATAAGAATCTCTTCCCGAAACACATTAAAGCGGCTGAGCGGCTTGCTTAAAAATCCAAAAGGTGCGCCTTGTACGCGCGAAATTAGGGTAATTTGGCAACAATACTTCTATCGACATGTTATATTGAGTAACTCAGTTGAGTTTCGTTCTGGTCTGAGGTTTTTGCGTTCTGAAGACGGATGTTTGTAAGGGCTTGACTCAATGTCTTTTGTAGGTAGAGAGTTCTCATAAACATCAGTCCGATAGAACAGCTTTTCGAGTTCCTTAGCAGCCTTACAGCCGCAAAAATCTTTGATGTGAAGGCGAAAACGGTTAGCAAAAAAAGAAATCCCACGTTTACCTGGTTCCTACTACCGTAACCCTACAGTAAGGAGCTATCTTACGAACCAGTCATAATTTTCCTGATTAGCATATCGGATAACCTTTATGGAAGTTTAGGGGGCGTCATTTCTCGCACTACGCTCTCGAGGTTACCGTAGTACTGGCAGAAATATTGATGATCTCGGATTGGTCGGAAACTTTGCTCACAGAAGTTTTCGTACCCACTATTTACAAATCTAGTCATTTCGCACTAAAGAGTTTGACAGTAAAGTTAGAGAAAGACATAGTTAAATCTCGCGGGATGGCACTTTGGCAGCACTTTTCGCCCATCCTTTGGCGTACATACTTGCATATTTTTGTAGGTTAGAGGCTCTGTAAGCAGCATTATCGGACCGCGCCAAATGAAACCTCTATCTGTACTGTTCATCATATTATAATATGAATTTGTGTTCTCATGAATTTCATCCCAAATTTGTAGATTGTGTATTTTGGTGACATCTCGTCGTATGTTCCCCCACTATATCAATTTATTCGTGTTGCACATGCATCCTTGACGAAATTCTATCAAATACACAGTCTGACATAAAATTCATGAGAACGTGATTTCGTAAGCTCATAACCGGGGAAACAGAGCAGGTGGGGGTCTCGTTCTTCCACACTTTACAAAGGTAACCTCGAAAGAATTCTAATGGTTTCACTTATTCTAAGTGCATTATTAAGGAACAGTGCCATGAATAGGCCGGGGCAAGGCAAAAAATGGAAGGTGAGATTGTGTTCAAGCATCGTCTTCAGATAGGAGAATAAATAATCTGCGCCACGTGAGAACGATAGGCAAATTAGCGATCGTGTGCAGGAACCACCCTGTCGCACATGGTTAGTTTACGGAATTTTTCGACTTTCATTATCATCCTATTACTTGCGAACCACTGACCCTAATCTGGGTCCTTAATGGATAATGTCACATGAGCGTGCATATAATTCACCAGTGCGTCACCTCTGCTTCGCAGAGGCTCCCACTGGCTCTACTATCCACATTCTTCCTCGTAGTCGCAAAATGATGGCTTTGGAACTTACCTCGCGATGCCGATCATCACGAATGAAATGTAAACAACTACTCATTCCAAAAGTTTTTCATGTAAGATCGGTGATTTTGAAAGGGCGAAAGTATTCTCCAAAAGATTAAATGCGAATTTGAATCAGTTACTGGGGTTATAATGGCTTGATAGTCTCCATAAAGATGATGACAACCGTGAGTTACATCTCTGAGCAAAAATTTTCTCACATTCCCAGGTAAAATCTTGACAAATCAATAATCTACGCAATTATTCCTTTTTGGCGCCGATCTTGCATAAAAGTAAACTTTTTGCTTACTTTTCGGGCTGCAGTCCATGATTTGCGTAAATTACTTGCTAAACGAAACCATGACCTTCAAAAAAGTACATTTACAGGCCCATTTTGGCGCGCGAAATGTTGCGTGGATCCGTTCGGCGGACTATTTCACAGGTTCCAGTAGTCGGATCGGCGTGTGCTTTTGCACATTTTACCTACATGCTGACAGGGTGCTAGTATCAAAATTATAGCTCAAGACCTTTGCTGGAACTCGCTCTACGAATTTCGTGACAGACAGAGATTCACACACACACACAAACGTAAATAACCCTTAGCCCGTTATTATAAGTTACCAGTGCGTCACCTCTGCTTCGCAGAGGTTTGCACTGGCTCTACTATCCGTGCCTTCTTCGTGATCGCATACTAATGACTTTGAAACTCACCGCGCTATGCTGAACATCACGAATGAATTGTAAACAACCATTCATTTTTAGTGCTTTTCCATGTAAGATTGGTAATTTTGGGAGAAAAATTTTCCCGCAGAAAAACAAATGCGATTTTGAATGGGTTACTGAATTTATTTTGGTTTTATATTCGCCATAAGGATAAACACCACTTTGGGCTACATATCTATTCAAAAATCCTCTCAATTTTTATAGAAAAATCCTGGCAAATCGACAATTTGCTCACTTACATCTTTTTGGCGCCAATTTTGTGTAAAGATTGACTTTCTGCTTACTTTTTGAGCTGAAGTCAATGTTTTCCGGATTTACTTGCTGAACAAATCCACGACTTTGCAAAAAGCCCAACTACCGACAGATTTTGGCGGACCAAAAGTCGCGTGGACCCGTTTGGCGCTCAGATTTCAAGGTTCCACTAATCGGATCGGCTTTTGCTTTTGCACAGTTTACCTACATGCTGATAGGGTGCTATGACCAAAATTTTAGCTCAAGATCTTTGATGGAAGTCGCTCTACGAATTTCGTGACAGACAGACGTACACACAGACACACAGACAAACAGACGTAAACACCCTTAGCCCGTTATTATTAAGTCATAGATGATTACACCAAATCTTATATATAAAGCTGAATGTCTGTCTGTATGTATGTCTGTATGTCTGTCCGTACGTATGTGCGGAATAGAAATTTTTATTTCTGAACCGATCCGGACCAAACTTGGCACACATATACTTCGGGGCAGGGAGCGTGTCATAGGCTACTTTTCGTTATCGATCGATATCGATTTTATCGATTTTTTGCAAAATTTGAGCTACGGGGCTGGGAGTTGGCACAGGGGGGTAATCGAGCATGCTGATTACGAATATAATAATGACAGGGCCGGGCGGAGCCGGGTTTGCCAGCTAGTTTGATGTATATTTGCCTTCGGGAACATTACTTTGCTGCATAGCTGCTCTACCATGCAAATATGAAAGAGCCAAGTATTAACATTCTAATATATTCTAAACAAAAAACGCCTGCTCTATTTTTAGTTTCATTTGCTCTAATGGAAATAGGATATTTTATCGCTAGATAGCTTAAGCTAAGTGAATGTAGAAAAGATAACTCTAAAGCATAGAACAAAATGGCAAAACATGTTTTACTGGCTTTTAGCTGAAGTGAAAAGACGAATCTTTCAATTTGATATACATTGCATTACAGCAAGACCATAGCAGGATGTGAGAGTTCCGACATTTTGATCAATATCGACTAAGATAGTCATCAGCATATATAGCCACTGTCACAGCTCAGCTCGGCAGTTTCACTCTTCACTTCATTGTGGTCTTTTTGTGCATTTCAGACAACCAAGTCCTTCGACGAACAATGCTTGCATGGAAACTTTTTGTAATGGTAAATTATCCTGCTAACATGACTATGGAGTAATGCTTATTTCAGGCTGTGTTGGCTCTCGTATCGGGTGTCTCTACGTTACCGAAACCGAAATACCCAGGAGGGGGAGCATATGTCCCCCTTTAACAACCTCGCTAGAAATCGATCGCCTCAATGAGCTCAATCATTGATAATAAATTTCTTGTTAATGGCTTCGAATGGTTTCAAGTAATACACAAGTGAGACCAATCACATAATAGGAGTTGTGACACTGAGAATGTGCTAGAATTGCCAGAAAAGCTTGGACCATCCATTTTACTCTCACTGTCTCAATGCATTTTCAAATTGAGAAACAAAACTCAGCAATTAGGCACGAAACTGACCAGCCCAAATTTTGAAAATACCGAATTTTATATTGAAACGATGTGACGCAATAGCGCTAAATCTCGAGTATGAACTGGAAGATCACTTCCATTAACATCTCATACTGCACTGGCTACACCGATTTATGTTGGTTTAGATGAATAGACAGTTTGCTACGTCATCCTGGTGGTTGGAGAAGAATAGTCGCCGTGGTCAAGATTACGTGTTCTATGAATTCTACTGAAGGTGCTTTCACTAGAAGGTTCAGTCCAAACTTCTCGGTAAAACGACTCCAGCGAGGAATTGGAGGCACTGATGTTTTAATGACATAAAATGGTCCATTAACCATTCAGTGGGCAAATTTATGCCATTTTTGGGTTGGCACCGCTCTTTTTCTCTGAACATATAAATGAATGAGAGGCAGTCCTAGCATACATTGCCATCACCTTCCTATTTCCTACAGCTAAATCAACCAATGATGACATCTACATTCGAGTAAATTTTTTGCTTAATATGGTGTGCTTGCACAGAAGGTAAAATGGGGTAAATTTTGCGCGTCAACAGATAGCTTCGCTGTGTCGCTGGCCAAGTGCGCGCCAAATGCCAGCAATACTGGCGTGGCTATTTATTCATGAGCATCACCGCATTTCACTTTCTTTCTCTGCAAGAACACTGTATTAAGCGGAAAATCTACTCGACTGTACATCAAAACAAGGGTTCCCGAAACATAATAGGAAAGAAAAGATCGCTTTTCATTTCCTCGACATGACATCGCAACATGACGTCCCAGAAACGCGTAAGGATCACCATTCGATAGAGCACGGCAAGCTTAAAATGTGGCATTACTGCTCTTGCAACAAATTATATATACATCAAATCCGAAGATGGAATCTAAAAAGTCTCAAATGAAAAGAAATCAAAAAAAAAACTCGTATCTCTTTACGGACCCCCACTTGCTCACTAATATTCATCTCTCATCCAACATTCATATGCGCAGTTGTTGTAATTTTCCTCAGCTAGACATCGCAAAATTGAAAATTTTAATGCTTTCGTCAAAGTGATGTTGGGCTGTTCCCGCGTAGGTAACTCCATACTAATTAGCTTGGAAGAACGACCGTAAATTTTCAGCCTTCTACAAGAGTTAGTTCTTGGAAAATATCAAATCTAGGTTTTTCTTCTTCCGTTCTTCAGATTGAATCTGATATTTCTTGAGAGTCAGCTGTTGTACAAAAATGAAAATACACGGTTGTACCTTACTAGCTGATTAGTATAGATTTACCTGCGCAAGAGCAGCCCAGCATCACTTTGGCAAAAGCATGAAAGTTTCCATGTTCTCAATGTTTGACCCAAGAAATTGATCTGGCAGTGGTGCTCTGTACGCAAAAAAACAAGAGTCGAGGCCGGTTAAAGATAGTAGGATGGAACCAAAACCGTGTTAAAATTTTTCAAAAATCGTCATTTCCCAAGTTCGGCGAACCCGTTTGATATGTTGAAAGTTGTAGAGAAAAATCAAGCGCTTTCTACTAGCGCTTTGAGCGAAAATTCTTGTTATAGCGCGGCAATCGCAGGTAATAAAGACAAAGTCAGATTGTGCATTTACAAATCTCGGTCACCAATGCTGAAAGTACCAACAAGTTCAAATTCTCCTCTATTTCATGACCAACTATTGTCAAAAAGAGAAATGAAGGGGATCGGAGATCTCTACAGGGATTTGCTTTTCAAATTACTTTCGAATTTGACTTCGTTTCTTGAACCTTAAGATGAGTTATAACCAGAATCGAGCAAGAGATGTGGCAAACGACGTCGCGAACCTCCCCCCCCCTTCCCCACTTGAGCAATATGCTCGCAACTAGCATGTCAAACAACCCCTTTGATCAAGTTTTAACGAATCCGTTTTTTGGCTTTCAACTCAGACAGTCGATGGCATACCTCCGGAGCAGAAATGGCAGAGCAGCGGGGTTTGCCCAGCGGGGGTTTGCCACTCGTGCTGCGGAGATCTCCCATTTGTGCTCCGGAGCCCTCCCATTTTGTGCCCCGGAGGTGCCCCAAATCTGGCGTACCTCCGGAGCGCATATCTATGCTCTGGGGCTCTCCCAAATCTGGCGTACCTCCGGAGCAGGGATTTGCAAGCCCGCCGGAGGGGTCCCATCTGCCTTCTTGTGACGTCACCGTGACCTCACAGGAAAGGACCGCCCCCTCGCCCCGCTCTCAATGGTCAATTGGGTCCTCCGCGGTTCTCTGCCAGATTTCGACTGTCCTCCGGAGCTATGGCAACGATTGTCTGAGAATGGTCGCGCTTCCAGTAATTGTTAGACAAAGGAGAAGAATTCAGCTCTAATTATTTCCGCAAATACTACGAGATCTGAACTATTGAACTGTAAAACGTCTACCAAATATATTTCTGGAAGTAAGTAATGGGGAGCAGAATCCCTCAAAAGGTGTGGCTGCCACATTTTTTGAGGAGTCGAGCCACACCCCATTATCTCACCTTTGAAGGATTCAAAGGCAGTGGCTCGGAAAAATCGCGACGGGACTTTTCACAACTACATGGCCTTCTGGACCAAGCTAAGCCAGGTATTCTGCTTGAAGTGTCAAAAAAGTGTTTTTTGTTTTGTTTATCGGACTTGCAGTTTGCTGGAGAAGCGGGGCGAGGGATTTCCGCAATAACCAGCAAATGACTGCAGGATACCATAACTTCACCTATTTTGGCGGCAATTGGCTGATCAGCCCAGGCAATCATTACGGTACAGTTGACGGGAATCCCTCGCCCCGCCTCTCCGGCAATCTCTAAGGTCGGAAAACGCCAAAAAAGCACTTTTGACTTTTCAAGCACAGTACCTGACTCAGCTAGTCCAAAAGGCCATGTAGTTGTAAAAATCCCCCACTCGCGGTGTTCGCGAGCCAATGCCTTTAACACATTGACGACAATGTGACCCACATGGTGCGTCATGCAATGACCGTGATTTTAGAAATTCTATATGCTTTATTCCTAAGAATTACTTCCGCGTTTCTTAGCTGCTTCTCAAAATCACTGTAGGGATACTGCAGAAGACGGCCTCTTTGATTTCAGCTAAAAATACTCAACTTACTGCAAATGGGACTGTCCCACAAGGCAGAAAGCTAAAAATGCACGCTGTCGTCAACGTGTTAAACATCTCCGTGTTTCGTATCGTTCCTCCTACAGCTAGACCTTCTTCCCTTCGCAGAAATTTCCCCAAAACCGTTCCTCTAAAATAAGATGTAGCGGCTTCTCCAATCCTATGCTGAAAGAAGATAGTGGGTTACGGTACGTGCTGAATCTGCTCTATTACGTATGTTGCAAGGTAAGGCGACAAAAAATATACATGTTCGAAAGCTCAGATCTCTTAGACACATGAGTGATTTGAGCTCAATTTTTCTTCTTACAATTAGTATTGGTTGCTGATGGCACAACCGTTGACAGCGAAATGAGACCAACGAGATTTTGGCTAGCTCCTAATTTCAAAGTTTGGAAGTCGTCTGAGGTAGGATTTCTTAAGTCGGCAAAGGAGAAATAGTGCTTTGTATCGAGTTGAAAGAGACAGTCAACTCACTCGCTTTCACAATTTTTGTGACAACCACGCGGAAGGCCTAAAAGTGGCAGAATTAAGGGAGACATTTGGTGGTCTGGAGACTGATGCAGCTTACAAGAAAAGGATACATTAAGTTAGCGATCGACTTAAGCTGGATCCTTCCGTTATCAGAGAACACACGTCAAGGATGAGTTGTCAAAAAACACAGCCCCCAACTTACATAATTGCTGCATTCGATGCGCTTCAGCAGAGGCACCTGTATTAGTTCTAATTATTTAACGCGCAGGTTTCAAATCCTTTGAATTGGAGCGAATAGGGCAACGCGAAGACGCACAAGACATGACGGTGTCTATAGGAAGAATTGCGGTCACAGGCTATATATACTGCTTCAAACAGAGCGTTACAGCTCTAGCGACGCGGGCCCTCAGGAAGCCCGGCTCAGCGCAGCGGCACGTTCGCAAGTGCAGTTCTCAAGACATTTTTCCGCGCCTCAGCACTTCTCATCCTGCTGCTGAGGCTTAGAAAAATGCCCAGAAAATAATTTGCGAACTCAGAGCAAATCCGGGCGAGCCACGACGGCCCTAAAAAGGTTGCCACAACCTTGCCAAATGAACCAACCAACCACCACACGAACAACACACGTTTATTGCCGATCACCTCAAACTTGGGTAATTAAACCCTCATTCTGCTTGAAATATACACACACATAAACAACGAAGCATCAACATGAAAAAGTGACGAAATCACTAACAAATGGTTGGAACTATGATGACGATAAGTCAAACCAAAATAATATCTTGGTCATGTGAATTTGGACTAATTGCAAGAAATGTACAAGAGGGGATTAGGAAACATATGATAGGAGTGTTGAATGTGCCAACCTACAAGGAATGAGCGGATAGTAAGGCAACACAAGCAATGAGTGTAAGTGATGGAAAATGCATGAGTAATAATGACTAAGTATATATAGACGTTCGCTTGCTGGCTCCATCGTTCCTTCTGCAGCTGCAATCGCTTTTGTCGGTGGACCGAGATCTTTTTGTCGAAGGGAATGTCGCATCTGGCATGGTGGACTCATTCCTTGGCGTTTCGCAACTAGCCTTTCAATTAGCAAGCATTGCGATCCGTGAACGTCTCAACTGGTACTGAGGGGTCATCGTATGCAACTCTCATGCACTATCTTGCTCAACTGCATCGCATCCGCGTTACTCCCGGCTACGCAAGTTCGTAACTACTTGGAACTTGTCATCGGGAAAATCATCTAGCGCTTATTCCTTGAACTGTTTTCTGGTGGGGGTACGAACTGTGCTGAAGCGTTCTTTGTAAGCATCTTCCTACTTTTACCACTATATGCATCGGTAGGCAACTTATCCTGGCAAATATATGACGAACTGTCCAAGGAACTGTTAATTCTAGGCTTTGAATGCTCAAATACATGATTAGCACAAGCAGAGCACTTCCTGGAAATATAATCGTTAGTGTCTTGTACCACAAAACTTCCAAGATGATTTTTTGCCGAGCGATCTCTCCGTAGACCATGCTGCTTCCTTGTTCGTTGTTGACGCTTGCCGGAAGGTTCAGTGAAGGGGCAGTTTGAGTTCTTTTCGATTTTTGTCATCTGTTCCTTATGTACTGCCACCAATTTATACCTTCTTTTCTCTTGACAAGGAAGGTTGTCTTTGGGTGTGCCTTCTCGTATACACTGTGAGACTTCGCTTGTTTTCTTCTTTTTCCTTTAGTACTGCAAGTGCCAACTGGATACCTCTTCGTCTCTCTTCACTACTGCTTTTCTTCTGAGCAGGTGACACCGGGTTTGACTTTCCTTCTAATCCTGCAAAAACCTGCTTGAAATGCCTGCTTTGCTTCATCGAATTCTTCCTCCACTTTTCTGCTTCCTTCTTCATAGTTGACTGCAAAGAGTGCTGTTTTGAGCGAAAGGTCCCGTTCTGTACGTTTTTGAGCTTCTTCTGATTCTCTCGTCGGGTTGTGTCACGTCCATTTTGCTGGTTCTGTGCTATAAGGGTTCTCGCGTGGTGGCACATACTTTGTATCAAGTCTCGCATCTCCTGTTGCTGTCGTTCGAGGATTTTCTTGAACTTCAGAAAGCATTTCCACACTTTGTGTATCTTACCTTCTTCGTCATCCAAATGAATGCTTGAAGTTACAGCTGCTTTTGTTAGAAATGGTTTTTGTACCGCAGAAGTTTTCGCAATAGGATTGATATCGGTAGTATGGAGTTCGCTAGGGAAGAGATCACTGTTTAAGTGCACATTAGCAGGCTTCGAGGGTGCTTTTGCGAAAATCACTTTGACTGGTGGGTGTGTGTTCAAGTCGGCATCTGAACCTGATAACGGCATCTCCCCTGATAATGTTGCTCTATCGATTGCGGATGTCGTTGTTTTCATGTCTTCTGGCTTCTCTCGTTGGCTAGGCTGTGGTTTCGTCTGCGTCATATTATTTGGACTTTTTTCTGTGCATAGTGTTGCGTGAAGAACTGTTGCAGTTTCGTTGTTTGTCTCTTGTCCTGTCAGTGGTTCTCCTGAGGGGTCTTCTGCGCTGAGAAGATGTGTCCAAGCCGTTGGTTTCGAATATGGCAGGCTATCTTGTTGAAGTGACCCCTTTGAAAGTTCCGAGTTGTTCCAAATGCTTGAGTTTGCGGTTTTTGTGGTCGCCCTTCATTTTCATTCCTTCTTGGACACAAAGAGTAATGATGTTTTTGACCCACGCATGCTCTGCATCCTGGGCTCCTACAATCTTTCACAAAGTGCCCTTGACTTGCGAAGTTCAAACATCTGTTAGACTCTTGGAAGAATTTGCGCCTTTGTGCAATAGAGTTGAGCTTGTCACATGCCGCCATCCTGTGAGTTGTATCATTACAGAACAAACATGATCTGAGATGTCCATCTCTCCATGAGATACTGTTCTTGTCCTCCTTGTGTAAGTGTTCACTGCGTTTGCCGTGTATGTCATCATCTCACTGATTCGCTCTTCTGTTGATATGCAGTGGGTCCAACGCCGTGATGATATCTTTCATGTGCCAGTTTTCCTCCTGCATCTCTGGAGTGATGTACTGCCGTAGAATCTTGCGCTGAATCGAAGCATTGAATTTTGATAGCAGCTTCTGTGCGGCAAAGGATCCATCAAGATAGACTTTGTGAGCTTCCAGCTGCGAAATCAGTGGAATGATTGTTTCTAACAAACGTCGTTGTGCTGTCGTACTAGTATTAGCTGCGTGAGTTTCTCCAGACGTTGTTGGAGCTTCGCAACAAGACGAGATTTATCTCCATATTTTCGGCGTAACATCGTGATTGCTTCCTCGTAATTGTCCTCCGTGACCGTAAAGCGGTTTAATAGTTCTCGTGCTTCACCCCTTAGAGCGTTTATCAGATAGTTGAACTTTTGTAGCTTGGTAAGTGGTTGGTGATCAACAGGGTAAAGCGGGGGGTGCGGCACGCGACCGTCGGATACGACCCCCCCCCCTGGGCCGCACCCCGGCACGACCCCCCCCCCCTTCTCCCCCCCCCCCCCCCCCACCTCCCCAGATTTTATGCTTGGCTAACTGTTTCGATATATATTATCTGTTTTATTCAAAAGATTTTTCTTAGTGTATACATGAGAAATTATCAACACAATCAGAAACCGAAAGCAAAATATCGAAAACAACTCGTAGAGATATCCGACCAGTACTAAGTTATCTTAGGCAGAAAGGTTATTTGTTACGTTACCTTAGCTGCTATGGCGCTGTCCAATATGAAATTATCATTTTTTGATCACAAATCAATAAAAAATCGGTTTATTTTAAAAAAAAACTGACCTTGATTTCCTTTGGATGCCCCCCTTCCGCAATACGAACCATCCACAAAAACTTGTTGAAATCATCTCCAGAATATCCAATGACACCACCGAATATTATAAGTACGTAATCAACATCCAAAGCGTTCATGATTTCGTGGGCGGCAGACTCGTTAGATGACATTGCTTTCCCTACCTGCAATAGGAGTTTGAAAAAAAATTATTTCAATCACACATTAGAGCTTACCAAAGCAATATGAGAGTTATTCCAAGTATTGTTGTCTACAAGAGTTGTCCTATTCGCCATTCCAGCAATCTGGTAGCCGTAATCCCACCATGACATAATTCTCGCATCATCAGCGGTGTTTTCGCGTAGCCAGTGATAAGCTTCGCGGAAATCGTCCATAATAATACGATCACTGAAGAACACAGTATACGGTTGCCCAAAGGGAAACAAAACCAAGCATTTAACTTACCCATGACTATTTGAACTTTGCAGCACAACAGAAGGATGCGAGTAGGCATTGCTTGTCACGTACGTAGCATGAACAACGAACATGAGAAGGAAGAGAACCAGAACAACGCTGACCAATGACCTGGAGTTGATACCAACACCATCCTCGGCAGATTCAGATGAAGAAGCAGTCTAAACAAAAAGGAAGCAGTTTGGTGATAAGTTCTCTATAACAGACAGAAAACCAACTCATCAATTCTTTTCCTTTTCGCCCAAAAAAAACATTAGAAAACTAAGAGGAATAACAAAGAAGTCGGCAAATTTCCCACAAACTTATCCAAAACACAGAAAGCCAACAGACCTATCCAAAACACAGAAAGAAGCACAAAGACATCGCAGACACTCACACCAACAACAGAAACACCCAACTCTACCTTTCCTTTCTTCGACACCTTGTCATACATTTGACGATCCGATTCGGATTTCGTAGAAGATTTTTCATCATCACGAAAGTATCTGCAAAGCAGAGAGAGATATCATCTGCAAAGCAAAGAAAGTTATAATTGTTAAATGGTCAGAGGATATACGAAGCAATGCTGGAGGGAGCAAGATTTTTGTTCTGAATGTTTTCATTACTGAACACAACAGTTGCAAACTTTACTGCCTTTTTGAAGCACTGATAACCTTCTAACTTACTCGCACGCAAGCGTAAATATCGTATTACACTAGGTTATCTAGCTGCAAATCACAAACCGTTCTCAGAAGCTCAGCTTGGTCAGATATTTCCCTACAGGTTTTCAAAAAAAGAGGAGAAAGATTTGAATAAGGATCAAAACAGCTAATCGAAACTGGATACAAAAATCAAGACAGGAGCTTACTTCTCAAAGGTATAAGAAAACGCGATTCCGGAAAGCGCACATACAACTGGAGTAAGTGTTAGCATGAGTCGAACCATCACGCCAGCGAAATACACAGCTGAGACCGCATACAAGATAACTGCAACGGAAAGTATCATCTGATCTAATACTCCGCAAGCTCATGCAGATTAACACAATGTAAATTTCACAAATTGTATGGCTCACATTCACCGGTTTTTATAAAGCAGATACATTTACCGGTTTACATAAAGAAGATGTTAAAGCTGAAAAACTCACTGAACACTCGTTCATCATTCACATTCTTCACGCAGTACCACAGTCCAACAGGGAAAACAGCCGCTGTGATATGAAGATCAAAGAAGAACGACACCCAGGTGGTAGGCTGATGCTCAGACACAGAAGCGATGATGGGAATGTGAATCTTAAAGTGAGTTAATAAAACACGGGCGGGCTGAAGATCTGTAAAAAAGTGAATAGTTTCTTATTTACTACTTCAGAAAAATCACGGTTTTTACTTTTCACAGTACTTTCCGTAAACGAATACTACACTGCAAATACTTAGCAGCATGTATAAATGGGATTTGACATCTTATATCCGTGATTTCGAAATTTATAAAGGGCCTGACAAAAACATTTTTAAGTGATTACTTACCTTCCCAAACAAGAGCGAAGTAAACGATAACAGCTAGTATTCCGACGATTGTTAGACCACCAACGAATAAAGTCATGAATGCTGACGCGTGATACGAGGGCGAGCGTATTGCATGGCGGCAACAATCTGGAAATGCATTAGGTTACAACTTAGTGATCACAATTCATAGAGATTCATTAGAGTAGAACGTGAAGTCATATGCATTGAGTTTGCTTTCAATTTACCTGAAGAATTCCAAACGCTCCAAAAGCTGGCATGTGCTCGGAAGTACGGACAGGTTGGAACCCGACGAATGGAATTTGCATGGAAAGAATAGTTGCCAGCAGTAGAATGTGGTATAGGCAACAAAAAGCCGGGATGAGTAACGTCCTAAAGGAATAGATAGAGAACACAACATGTGAAAATAAAGAACGTCTTACCAATAATAATGAGAGCCAGTACATGAAGCGGAATGAGATTAATAATAAAAACGTATCCTCCCCAAGCGGACACCATGTAGAAATATGAAAGGGCGCAGAAGGATGCCCACATAACAGAACCAGTCTTCAACGATTTGACCCATAGATAGTATGTGAACTGCAAATTACTCATGTAGGTGAAAACTTGAGTATTTAAATAATCCAAAAGAGAATTGGGATTCAAAGGCGCGTATCTCGCGCCTCTGTGTGTTTTGACAATCTTTCGAGCGCTACCGTAACCCAATATTTTTTGGCCACACTTCCCAGCATATGGTTCGCAAAAACCATATGTATTTCCTTCTAAAGAAAAAGGTTCGAAGGGAAACAGCTACTACGGAGAGAGGAAGGATGAATATATAGGATGATATGAAAAAGGCAGCTGTTTGAACGATTTGAAGGTAAGTTAATGGCCTGCGGCACCCCCCCCCCCTCAAAACCTGCGGCAGACGCAGGTTTTGAGGGGGGGTGCCGCAGGCCATTAACTATATCAAAAAAACATTTTTAGCGGACAATATTTATATGAATCAGTAGCCTAAACCTCATAGATTCCATAGGGATGTTTTGAGCCTGATTCGTCTTCTTAGCTCTGAGTAATATTTGGTGAAAGCACAGCGATCAAAAGCTAAAAGCGATTTTGGTTGGCTTCTTATTCAATAGTTTGGAGGTCTTCTGAAGCGGGATTCCTGAGGTGAACAAAGAAGGAGTAGTGCTTTGTGTTGAGTGCAAGAAGAGGTAGCTTACTCACCGTTAAGATGAAGTTAATCATGTTTTAAATTACTGCTTTATACAAGGTTGTTTACTGCTCGGAGACCTCAGAGTTCGCTGAAACTTGGCGCATAGGGGTTATTCGACACGCGGATTACGACAATTATGCTTGATTAGAGGTACGGTAGGTTACGGTAGGCATACGGTATCTGCAAGTTTGTGTCGTTGAACTTGAATTTTGCAGGATTTCAACAGCGTGGCACATCTAAGAACTTAGCTGCAGTCATTTCCCCTTAGAAACCGCTTTTGACCTTGGGTCGATACGACCCCCCCCCTACCTACCCCCCCCCCCTTACGACCCCCCCTTGCGGCGTGCCGCACCCCCCGCTTTACCCTGGTGATCAACGTTTGCTTCGAATAGTCTCCAAAAATTTTCGAAGTCCCATAGCTCTCCCGTGAACGTTGGCACTGGAATAGGAGGTAACTGAGACGTGGGTGCTTCTCCATGTCCCCTCATAGACGAACTTGTCGGGCGCGTGGGGTTTCCTGCATGATCACGCGCGCTTATCCTCGCAGACTCCACCTGTACCGTTAATTTCTGAGCTTGGTCGATAGTTGTTTGCGCCTTGTCAATGTATTCTTGTACTTGTTGTTCCTGTTCTTCGGTAACCGAGTCCACCACGGTGTCAACAACGTTGGCAAATTTTTCCAGACTTTGCGATACAAGGTTGATGTTTGCCTCTAGTTCCATTACCTTCCTTTGAACCTCCTGCGATTGTTGCTGTTCCAAACTTTGAGTTCTTCCGTTTTTAGCTCCTTCTCACTGTCCTCAGTGAGGCGCTGTAGGTTGTTACAGTATCTTGTCAGAAGGGCTTTTGCTACCTTTAACGATGTGGGTCCCGCCATTTCTCTGTGCTATGAAATCCGTGATAATCTGATGAGTTCTACCGACGTAGAATATTGCAAGACAATCTTCAGCCAAGCAGTCAAGCAAATCGATGCGATAACTCACGAACTTCCTGCGGCCAAGATCCGTATAGCCGATGCACCATAAAAAGGTTGCCACAACCTTGCCAATTGAACCACACCAACAACCACCACCCGAACGACGCGCGTTTATTGCCGATTACCTCAAACTTGGGTAATTAAACCCTCGTTCTGCTTGAAATATACACACATAAACAAGAAGCAAATCAACATGAGAAAGTGAGGATATCCTAACAAACAGTTGGAACTATGATGATATGTCAAACCAAAATGATATTTTGGATATCATGTGAATTTGGAGCACTTGCAAGAAATGTACAAGATGGGATTAGAAAACATATGACAGGAGTGTCGAATGTGCCATCCTACGTACAAGGAATGAGCAGATAGTAAGGCAACACAAGCAATGAGTGTAAGTGATGGAAAATGCATGAGTAATAATGACTAAGTATATATAGACGCTCGCTTGCTGGCTCCATCGTTCCTTCTGCAGCTGCAATCGTTTTTGTCTGTGGACCAATATCTTTTTGTCGAAGGGAATGTCGCATCTGGCATCGTGGATTCATTCCTTGGCATTCCGCAACTAGCTTTTTTATTTAGCAAGCATTCAAAACATTGGTTGATTGGCAATGCGATCCTCAAAACGAACGTCTCAGCTGGTATTGAGGGGTCATCGTGTGCCACTCTCATGCACGATATTGCTCAATTGCATCTCAGGCAACGGATAGGACCCCTCCGCCGGAGAAATGGCAGGGTCGCGGCGTTTCCCCAGCGGTGGGTCTCCCATTTGTCCGGCGGAGCCCTCCCACTTCTGCTCCGGATACCTCCCATTTTCTGCTCCGGATACCTCCCATTTTCTGCTCCGGATGCCTCCCATTTTCTGCTCCGGATACCTCCCATTTTCTGCTCCGGATACCTCCCATTTTCTGCTCCGGATACCTCCCATTTCTGCTCCGGATACCTCCCATTTCTGCTCCGGATACCTCCCATTTTCTGCTCCGGATACCTCCCATTTTCTGCTCCGGAGACCTCCCATTTTCTGCTCCGGAGACCTCCCATTTTCTGCTCCGGATACCTCCCATTTTCTGCTCCGGATACCTCCCATTTCTGCTCCGGATACCTCCCATTTTCTGCTCCGGATACCTCCCATTTTCTGCTCCGGAGACCTCCCATTTTCTGCTCCGGATACCTCCCATTTTCTGCTCCGGATACCTCCCATTTCTGCTCCGGATACCTCCCATTTTCTGCTCCGGATACCTCCCATTTTCCGCTCCGGAGACCTCCCATTTTCTGCTCCGGAGCCCTCCCATTTCTGCCCCGGAGACCTCCCATTTTCTGCTCCGGAGGCCTCCCATTTTCTGCTCCGGATACCTCCCATTTTCTGCTCCGGATACCTCCCATTTTCTGCTCCGGATACCTCCCATTTTCTGCTCCGGATACCTCCCATTTTCTGCTCCGGAAACCTCCCATTTCTGCTCCGGACCCCTCCGATTTTCTCCGGCGCGGCTCTTCCAAATCTGGCGGACTCGCGCCGGGCAAATTTCTCCGGCGCGAGTCCGCCAAATCTGGCAGAGTCGCGCCGGAGAAATGGCGGACCTTTGCAGCAGGGCCGGAGAAGCCTCCCACTTGCCTGCCAGTGATGTCACCGCGACGGACCGCCCATTTGCCCCTCTCTCATTGGTCAACTGGGTCCGGCGCGACTCTGGCAGATTCGGACTGTCCGGCGGAGGGGTCCGGTCGATTGTCTGAGATCGCGATCCGCGATGCTCCCGGCCACGCAAGATTTGCAGCTAACTAGAACTTGTTCATGGAAGAATAATCTAGCGATATTTATCAAACTGCTTTCTGGTGGGAGTACGAAGTGTGTTGGAGTGTCGTTCCTTGCAAGCATCTTCCTACTTTTATCAATATATGCATCGGTAGGCAGCTTATTCTGGCAAAAAGACGTAGGATTGTCCAGGAAGCGGATACTCCCAATCCTTGAAAGCTCATGTAGATGATTAGCACAAGTAGACCCACTCCTACAAGGGTAATCGCAAGCGTCTTGTACCAAGCCAAGAATACCTCCAGTTTGTGAGTGAAGTCCGGCCAAGCAAACTCTCCGTAGACTGTGCTGTTTCTCGCCATCATTTGCAGCATCGGTGCTCGCCAGTTTCCCACGTATTTGAGTACTCCGGTAAGAACGAAAATTTGATGAGTGTCTCCACAGTACACCGAACAGTTCAGCAGTTGCTTGGCGTGGTCCAGGTGGAATTGTAAAGTAGACTGTGGAGCGTTAGGAGCGCATGGCACAACAAATGCGTCTTGTTCACAAAGCACTTCCGCAAGCGTCTCACGCGACGAAGAGCACTGGATCCTTGCTTCTGCTCCTTTGGCGCAGTTATAACAGCCTGTTATCTCGCTGTTGGGTATTGTGCAGCTACCTTGTTTCACTAAAACCTTCACTTGTTCTGTGCTCACTGTTTGCTCGGTGGCTAATATAAACTCGGCTGACACCATTTGCGGTATCTTCGCTGTCAAGATTCCTTCGAATATCCTGAGCTCCCCCGATGACCGCTGCAATGGTAGTTTCAAGTCAACGCGATTGAACTCTTGGGTTAAATCCTTCGAAAAACATTGACAGTTTACCCACGACTCCGCCGGAGCGCACTGACAGCTGTCGCGCAGAATACAAACGAAAGAGTTTGCTTTCTGCCATGTGCTGCAGAATAGATCGGTTTCAAAGGGTTCTTGCCAAATGGAGGTTTCTTCTCCGTCTGTAATGAACATGTCTCCGAGCGTAGGCGTCGGTGGTAGTGCGATTGTGGTCATAGTTATCCTAAACGCTGAGAAATCGTGGGGTACGTTTGGAATTAGTGTGACAAGATGTTTTATTTGTTCTTCTTTCGAGTGCGTATTTTCTACAGAAAATTCCAGCTTGACCGTTTCCGCCCACCGTGCACACCTAAACATTTCATAGATCTTCTCGTCTGTGGGTACGGCATATATTCTGTAGAAGAGGCAGCCAGAGCTTGGATAAAAGCAGTCGCATCCAAGTCCTCCGCACGACTCAAAACATCTCGTTCTTCCTGGGTACTGATTCGCCTGGTGCAGTTCCGGCAATAGGGTTGTACTGTTTACGTCCGCACACTTGTTGCCTGTGCATGAACCCATAAGTGGGCAGCGTTTACTGTCGATGGTCCTCAACGCGGTTGAACGGGTAAAGTATAAGGTTTCGCGTTCACATGTTAGGTAGAGTCCCAACCATCTTAATTTTACATTTGCTATCAGTGAGTTGTTCGCTGTTAGACGCAAACAGGCTTCTTGTTTAAACGTATTGATCTTCAGCGTTTCCGAAATTACAAATGTGCATTCTTCTTTGCCTTCTTTTACCTTACATACCGTGGTGTGATGTTCGAGAACATTAACATACTGACAAGCCTCGAGCTGTTGTTCGCCTCCGAAAATTATGACGATCGCCAGTATCGCAGCTATCCGTTCTTGTCTAATGCGCAGTAGTCTCGTGCGGCGTGAGAGAATCCTGATGCAACATCTGACCATTCGTACAGCAATGACAATCGTCCTTACTAATCCCCACATTATCAAGCGTATAGGATTTCCAATGGTCATTGGCACATATAGTGGTAAATAGAGCAGTGCGACGGTGGCATATAGGAGTACTACTCCGATGAGTATGGCTCTTGTTGGCCAGCATTCCGGATTCAATAATATTGTGATACATAGACTGCAGTCAATGTTTTCACAAAATTTGAGAGCTGGGCACCTGGTTTCCATGACAGATAGATGTTGTTCCGCGATCCATTTGACTGACACCGTGTAGTCGTGCAACGTGATTTCTGGTGGAAATTTCAGCGCGAGAGATTTCGACTGGATTGATATAACTTGCAGTAACTTTCAGCACAGACCTCGAATGTTGCATTAGTGTGAGGACTGATGTGGACTCCATTTTCACTGCACGACAGCTTGATGTTCTTTGAAAGTTTGCCTTGACTGATGCTGGTGAGCATGGAAAGCATGATGTAAAAAAAGAACCATTTTGTCTTCGAGTTCCGCAGCTGGTCCCTACCTGACGTGGTCATGACATTTTCAACATAGCTTACTGGTTGTCGAGGTCAAAGGTCATAACGTTTTTCTCTTTGCTCGTTCCATGACACTTGCAACTCGTCTTCTTGTGGCACCTACTGGGTCTCCGTGCCGCTTTCCGGACTGCCTATTTCTTCACCCAGTTCCAGTGGAATTAACAGGTTTACAAGGCGTCGTATTTTGCGTTTGGTGCTAGTTTGTAGTTCTACCTCGCGGATAGCTCCGTCGGTTCCTCGCCGAATGTCCGTGATTCGGGCCAGTTTCCATGAATTTCTTGGAAGCACGGGGTCGCTGACGAGGACCACAAATCCATTCCTCGGTATTTCTTGCCCCGATCGTTTTCTTGATGTATTTTTGACGTGCTTTTCTCGAAGAAAGGTCAGGTAGTGTTCTTGCCAGATTTTCCAAAATTGCTCTGTGATTTTACATGATGATTTAATGGCTTCTTCGGCCTGTCGACGCGTTTGTAATGCTCTCATTTCGTCCGATGGTAAATATTCCGCGTCTGACTCTGCTATCGCTGAAGATCCGTCTAGGAGAAATGTCACCTCCAGTTCGTTTTGATAGAAGTCGATGGGTCGTATTGCTGAGAAGTCTTCATGGGAAGAGCTCTGATATGTCAAGGGACGGGAATTCAAACAAGCCTCCACTTCCGTTAAGATAGTGTATAAGTCATCCTTTGTCCTCACCGATATTCCTCGCAGAGCCTTGTACAGTGCATGCTTGATTGATTTGATAAGACGTTCATAGAAAGCTCCTTGCCATGGGGCATAGGGTGTGATATGATGCCACTTTATTCCCATATTACTGGTGGTGTATGTAACATTTGCGGGCAGGCGAGAATCCAGGCGGCCATCTTCTAGAATGGTAGCGCTCAAAAGGAAAGTTGGGGCGTTATCGCAGGTTATCGATTCTGGGATTCCTCTTCGTGCTATGAATCGTCGAAGCGCATTTAGAAAGTCCTCTGTCGACATGCTGTTCGTTAGTTCCAGATGTATCATGCGGGTAACTGTGCAGGTGGATAAGCATCCGTATTGTTTGTCATCATCCTCCTTAGAAAGGGTTGGTAAGTCAAAGAAATCAAGACCAACGTGCTGGAAAGGACGGCTTCTTTGTACTCTCCGTTGAGGAAGATCTTGTGTGTCTGGATAATGGTAGGGCAGCGCGTTGAAGCGTCTACATTTCACACACTTTTGAATGAAGGTTCTCGTTTGCTGACGCAGTCGAGGAATCCAGTATTGACTTCTCACCGTCATCATTGTATGATCTATGCTTCGATGATAGCAGCCATGTGCTTCAGCTATGATCAGTCGGGCTAAATGTGTTTTTGGGGTGATGAAGATGGGATTTTTGGCCTTGGAGTCAAGCGTTGACATTTCTAGTCGTCCTCGTGAGCGCCATATTGATTTTTCATTTGAAACAGGCGTAAAGTGTTTTCCATGGATTTTATGTATTCGGGGGACATGAAGCATCGTTGATGATCTTCTATAATTGCCAGTCGTGCCGCCAGTATGCTTGGGCCAGTGATAGGAAGGGGACAATCTTGAACATCTTTCAGGAATGCCATCTTACTGAGCATCTGCCTTCTACGGTTTTCGCTTAGTCTTCGTATCAACTTCTTGAGGAAGATAAGTGCCACCGCCGCTGCTCGCTTTGCCGACTGGAAGCTCGAAAATCTTGTAATGTCCAAAAAGGTTGTCGCTACTTCAGTCTCCACAGCTGTCTCACAAACGATCAGTGTAGTTGTAGCGTTCTCCTTTCCCTGATTCGTGTTCTTCAGGTAGTAGAGCTGTGTTGGCCACTGTTTCTCCGGTTTTCGTAAAAACTTTGGTCCTGTCCACCATGGGTGATCTTCAAATTCGTAGGACTTCAAGCCTCGAGTTCCAGCATCCGCCGGGTTTTCTTCTGAACTTATATAGTGGAAGTTAACCGCTACTTCTTCCTCTTCCAATGTAGTGACGATCTTGTGAACTTCATTGACTCTATTGCGCACTAAGACTCCCTGTTTGATATGTTGTGAGTCTGATGATACCCAGCTAAGCGCAACTTGTGAATCTGAGAGAATGTGCATCTTTCTGGGAGAGGTTTCCGTCTTCACAGCCTTGAATACAGCAAGTGCCAGTCCCGCTGCTATCGTGATCGCGTTCAACTCCATCTTTGGTATAGTTGTGCGTACTTTTATGGAGGCCAGTTTCGATTTTGCCATAACTAAGCTGGCTGATTTGTCATAGAGCACGTAAGCACATGCTGCCATGCATTCCTCGCTTGCGTCCGCGAAGATCGCCAACTGAAATTCCTTTGCATCACTTAGTGCTTTGCGAGACAAAGCTTTTTGAAATCCGTCCACTTCTTCTCTCAAGGAATCCCACTTTTCTTGAAGACTGCCTGAAATCCTCTCGTCCCATTGCAGTCGTTGTTTCCAAAGGTCTTGCTGAAACACCTTCATCTTGACCATAAGCGGGATTAACCAGCCTAAAGGATCGTAAACAGAGGCAATGTGGCGAGCAACGAGTCTTTTTGTAGCATATGCTTCTTTGGGTATCTTGCAAGTGATGGTGATCAGTCCTTTTCTGTATCCCATTGAAGTCCAAGTATTTTCTGAGATTTGCCTCGAGCCAGAGCTTCTTCCGGAATCATTTTGTGCAATCCTCTCGTGTTTCACAGAAATTCGCGGAGGTTCATTCCCATTTCCGTGAAGACGTTTCGTGCTTTAACAGCCTTTGCGTTGAGCTCCACTTCCTTGTGCGCTGTCAAAATAAGATTGTCTACATACAGGTTTTCTCTAATTTCCTTTGCAAGTGGTTGATCGATGACAGAGTGCTCTAAGTGGTACTGTATCGTTCCGGCCAGTAGGAAGGGCGATACATTCAATCCAAATGTCACTCTTGTGAACCTATATGTGACAATGTTGTCCTCTTCTGCAGGTGAGTTAATGTGGCGGACCCATAAAAATCTTGTAGCATCGCGATCAAGTTCATGAAGATGAACTTGCAAGAATGCCTTCTCCACGTCTGCTGTGGCTGCAAACGATGCCATTCTAAAGCGAAGCAACATCGCATACAGATCAGGAAGAATGAGTGGACCTTGGTAAAGTACGTCATTCAGTGATGGACAGTCCTTAAAATGAGATGAGGCATCGAAAACAATGCGAAGTTTTGTTGTCTCCTTGTCCGGCGTAATCACGGGTTGGTGAGGGATGTAATGCAAATGCTTTCCGACAGTTGCTTCATCTCCAGGAATTTCTTGGAATATTCCCTTCTCTAGCTGTTCTTTCAGGGCTTGATCGTATGCTTGGAGTAAATCTGGTTTCGATTTCAGCATGAGCAGAACGCTGTTGAGTCGTTTTTTCGCTATGGCTCTATTGTTTGGAAGATAAGGATGATCTTCTTTGAATGGTAGCCTCACATAATAGCCGTCATTGCGCCTTTGTATTGTGTCCTTGAAAAACTGCGCAACCTCTGCATTGTTAGCTGCTTTTTCTGCGCCTTTAGTGCCCGTGAATTCGCAGATACCGGCCGAATCTATGGCCCAGTACTTGTCCCACCGATCCCTATCTTCCTCGAAGTTTGCAGACGAGAGATTCAGAAGAAGCTCAAAAACGTACAGAGCGAGTCCTTTCGCTCAAAACAGCACTCTTTGCAGTCAACTATGAAGAAGGAAGCAGAAAAGTGGAGGGAGAATTCGAAGAAGCAGAGCAGGCATTTCAAGCATGTTTTTGCAGGATTAGAAGGAAAGTCAAACCCGGTGTCACCTGCTCAGAAGAAAAGCAGTAGTGAAGAGAGACGAAGAGGTATCCAGTTGGCACTTGCAGTACTAAAGGAAAAAGAAGAAAACAAGCGAAGTCTCACAGTGTATACGAGAAGGCACACCCAAAGACAACCTTCTTTGTCAAGAGAAAAGAAGGTATAAATTGGTGGCAGTACATAAGGAACAGATGACAAAAATCGAAAAGAACTCAAACTGCCCCTTCACTGAACCTTCCGGCAAGCGTCAACAACGAACAAGGAAGCAGCATGGTCTATGGAGAGATCGCTCGGCAAAAAATCATCTTGGAAGTTTTGTGGTACAAGACACTAACGATTATATTTCCAGGAAGTGCTCTGCTTGTGCTAATCATGTATTTGAGCATTCAAAGCCTAGAATTAACAGTTCCTTGGACAGTTCGTCATATATTTGCCAGGATAAGTTGCCTACCGATGCATATAGTGGTAAAAGTAGGAAGATGCTTACAAAGAACGCTTCAGCACAGTTCGTACCCCCACCAGAAAACAGTTCAAGGAATAAGCGCTAGATGATTTTCCCGATGACAAGTTCCAAGTAGTTACGAACTTGCGTAGCCGGGAGTAACGCGGATCGCGATGCAATTGAGCAAGATAGTGCATGAGAGTTGCATACGATGACCCCTCAGTACCAGTTGAGACGTTCACGGATCGCAATGCTTGCTAATTGAAAGGCTAGTTGCGAAACGCCAAGGAATGAGTCCACGATGCCAGATGCGACATTCCCTTCGACAAAAAGATCTCGGTCCACCGACAAAAACGATTGCAGCTGCAGAAGGAACGATGGAGCCAGCAAGCGAACGTCTATATATACTTAGTCATTATTACTCACGCATTTTCCATCACTTACACTCATTGCTTGTGTTGCCTTACTATCCGCTCATTCCTTGTAGGATGGCACATTCAACACTCCTATCATATGTTTCCTAATCCCCTCTTGTACATTTCTTGCAAGTAGTCCAAATTCACATGACCAAGATATTATTTTGGTTTGACTTATCGTCATCATAGTTCCAACCATTTGTTAGTGATTTCGTCACTTTTTCATGCTGATGCTTCGTTGTTTATGTGTGTGTATATTTCAAGCAGAATGAGGGTTTAATTACCCAAGTTTGAGGTGATCGGCAATAAACGCGTGTCGTTCATGCGGTGGTTGGTGTGGTTCAATTGGCAAGGTTGTGGCAACCTTTTTAGGCCCGAGTTTTTAAGCTGCGACTCTCTCAGTGGGATAGCCTGCAGTCTCCCAACCCGGATGATGCCAAACTTAGATATGGGCATGCGAACAACCAACTGCTCTCTCTTCAAACTCTTCGCTTCTCAATAGAGCGCATATGCAGCGCAAATCCGTAGCGCTGTGGGCGCAATCTCACGTCAACGTTGTGGGCTAACTCCGATTAGGGCTTAATGTAGGTATGGTTTGTTCCTCAGAAATATTCCCATAGGTGACACGTAAACTCACTGCTTTGTAATCGTTTTGACACATTCACTTTGAGAATGCCTTGAACTTGCTGAAGTTAAATGCTAAGAAAAACGAAAGGCAGCGAGCTGACGTGTATAGGCCAGAGGCGGACGAGGGGGAAAGCCCCTTCCCCTCCCCCCCCCCCCCCACCCTGAGAATGAGTGCGACACATTCTCGGGGGAAAGAAGATTGAACGTAATTTTTTGAAACTTACTTGCATAGGTTACAAAAATGTGTTGGACTTGTTGGCTTGACTTGTTTATTCTTGTAAATAAATAAAGTAATCTTTTGAATTTTTTAAAAATTCAAATTAGCCCTATAGCCACGTCCCCTTTTCATAGATTAAGGGTTATGGACCCGCAAATACTTAGAGAAGCACCACAAAAAATCTTTCGGATTGCTGGCTAAAGCCAGGCACCTTCACTTGAACCCGGGACGGAAATCCAGCGACTGTCACCGTATAGGCCTATGAAAAACTAACTCCCCGCGCGATGCCTTAGGCCCTGGGCATACCCACGCTGGGCATACCCACGCAATTTCAGTCGCGACCCCATTTGGCAATCCTCCAATTGTTCATAGCCATCGTAGGGGGTTTCTGAATGTACGGAAAATAGCGCACTTCATCAACAATATATATCACTTTATCAAAGTTGTATACGCTGTGCATTTCGGGTCCCAATAGTGAATTCGAAGACATCTGACAAATTGCCAGATGGCGTGGGGACTGAAATAGCGTGAGGTATGCCTACGGCCTTCACACCCGCGTAAGCTAGCGGTCATCGCGAATGACTGCAGGCGTTTGCTATTATTGAAGAAATTTTCCTTCAACTTCTATGTTGTTTTTGATACATTTACGACAAGGCCGATTTTTCGAATACTGCCGTTTCGAAATAGAGCCTTTTTCGCTCAGTCAAACTTACGACCCACCCGTGGGTCGTATTGTTCGAAATGGTAGTTTTCATGAAAAAATTGAGAGCATGTCTCCAACAATTTCCCCAGAGGAGTTACCGGAGGCATTGCTTATCAAAATATGATTTATTTTAATCTTTGGCATTATACGGCAAGATTACGGCAGTCATTCTGTAATAATCCAACAGTATGAATTTTGATGTAAAGCTGTGTTTTGAGATCAGTTCACGAGCTGATCACGATTATAGTGTCCAATTTGTTCTCTACTTTCCCACAAAGGGGCCATGGTAGCAGTACGGTAGAATT
Organism: Cylicocyclus nassatus; assembly: GCA_958299035.1. NCBI lineage: Eukaryota > Metazoa > Nematoda > Chromadorea > Rhabditida > Strongylidae > Cylicocyclus > Cylicocyclus nassatus. The sequence continues at coordinate 19,279,310 of CATQJL010000112.1, forward strand.
TTCCTAAAAATCAAAAAACTATTGTAAGAAGGCGGTGAGAGCACTTGAGACTGTCATCTTTGTAATCAACAAGCTATAAAACCTATATATTTAAGATGAGGTTCTTGAGATGAACAACAAAAAAATCAATAAAATCAATAAAGATAACCATTGACTTGCTAGCATTACTCGCTTGGTCGCCTCGTATCGCCTGTGCATATACACTTGATAAAGAAACAGCATCCTTTCAAGGAGAATTTGAGCTAAAGGATGCCTTATCTTAATTCACGGTATACCTACCGTAACATTACATTACAGTACCCCGCGCCCGGACCACTCTGGCTGGAACTTCGTCCGGGTGTCCTTGATCATGTACCAGAATCCGTAGAATTTTATCGTATACTGGCAAAGCTAGAGCTTCAGGAATCTTACGACCCACCGGTGGGTCGTATTGCCGTGGATGTGTTAACAATGTGAGATTTGTTCTGATGAGACCTCCCTTCGAAAGCCTAGAAAAATATGTGAGAAAGGGGTGCGCACTCTGTCGCTCGTAGCAAGCCTACGCCCTTCGGAAACCGTCTCCAGCAGCCTCTCGCGTTGGTGTTCGAAGCGACCAGTGGGCAAATGGATTTCACAAGGCCTGCATTTATGGGAACTATGGGGAGAGGTGATTTATAGGCTACTGCATGGCGAATGCGCAGTACCCTTGGGCGCGAAAGCGGCTTTATTAGCCGCAGTGCGCATGAGGCGCAGAATTTACAACGGCGAAGACACGCGCGCTGAGTTTGCGTCCACTCAATCGATAGTGCTTCTGCGCCTTCGTCCTGAAATAACCTTTATGTGAAAACTGCGAACTTGCCGAACATAATAGTTGAGGGAAACGATGAAGAATTATCGCGGTAAGAATCAATAGACCATCCAAAAACCCGCCTGTAGAATTGGATCTGATGCCGAATATCTCCATAGATGGCATTCCAAAGAAGCTGATTACTCGAGAAAGAAAAGGCCAAAGCAGCAAAAACGTTCACTTACAACTTTGAGTGCACCATTTACTGACCGCCGATACTATTATACTACTACCATGCTTCACCGATTCCATCGCGACGGTCTCCAACCTGTAAATGAAAGACAAGAGCCCTTGTATTAAGCGTTGGTGAAACAAGAAAAGCGAACAAACAAAAATAGTCTGTGCTTATTCCATTCACTGCACTCGTTTGGCATTCGATGGTCATGTCACGAATGGTGACGTCACAAATGTCTGCGGCGTGTAGAAGCAGCTTCCAATAAGGCGCTGACAGGTTTGGTCTGAATTTTGAGCATATTCTCGTGTGGGCATGACAAAAAGATGTTTAGATGTGTCAGTACATGTAATCTGACATGTTCAAGGCGTTTTAATGGTGAGTTCAGCTTGATGAGTCTTGTGCGCTAAAAGGCGAGTGATGCGTTTCTCTAACTTGTCCATTTTCAAAAATCTTTTTCTCAGTCTTTCAAAAACTGTGTGACGTTTTCTAGCGAATTTGCGAGTGCCACAACATGTCCTTCACAAGCAGTGAACTGAACTATGTCGTCTGGAGATATCTGCATGAGTCTGGTGAGTGCTGAGAGCATTGCTGTTTTATTTCTGTTACAAGCTACACATGATTTTAAAATCATGTGTAGCTTGTAACAGAAATGAAATTTTTTGTTCGCTGCTATACTTTGAGTGCAAGTGATGCGCTTATCCAATGCTCTATCCAAAAAATAACAAATAAGCTCTGATAGTAGAGATTTTGGATGCTGCAGATTCAACCAACCTGTTATCGTAAGGCATTCATGAAATCGTGAGGAGTTCCACAGGAGCATAAATATTCATGTGGACCACCTCGATGATAAGCTCACCCACCTTCAGTATCCAAATGCTATCATATGTAGATACGCAAAAAAACCATTCAATTAGTGACGGAATCCAAGAATGCGGTTGGCAGATACGCGTAATGCGCGCGGTCGCGCCATTGTCACGATTTTATAAATGCCCATCATCGGTCACAAACTAAATGCACAATGCTGTGTGTCTCATTCACAATTATGTATTTATCATCGGCTCCACGATTCGTGTAGAGGCGGGGTTTTGCCAACTCAAAGCGTGGCGGTTTTTGATAGCGAGAGAGTACAACAATGCTATGACGTGGAGATTTAACAAGTTTACCTGTATTATCAGGCAAAGCCTGCAATACACCTCTACACAAATTGTGGAGACGATCATACTGTGTTTGAGACGGACCTTCAAATGCTGCCTACATTACCAGATCTAAAAACGATCCACCATCACTCACCTTTGCGGGCTTTTAATTAGCAAATTCACAAATCCCAAACTGTGAACTTTCGTCCCAAACGCGCATTCAAAGTTATACATTGACCCAACTTTGAGCATAAAGGATTGCAGGTTTCCATCACAGTGCTTATGTCTTTGGCAACGAGTCCAAACTACTCGATTTCACGCCTCCTTTCATGGATCTGCCCTCAGGATCACTCGTAATGCTCGTGCAGGTAGAAATTTTCGCCTAGTCAGACATGTTGCAAAAGTCTTTATAGAGTACATTGAATGTTAAAATAATCTATTGTAGAGAGGATTATATTACACTGATGCTGAGCTAAGAGCCAAAAACGACGAGTTTCCAGCTGAAAGCGGAGACGACTGCAAGATCAGTCTTATCGAAGGAGGTGTGTCAATTTGCACTACTCGATGTGTAATTTCTATGGCCAAGAACGAGCGTAAGTGGAGAAAAGCTTACCAGTGAGCATGCATTGTAAATCCTATGCGGTTTTGAGTACCCAAAGAAAAAAGGACGTTAACACGTTGACGACGAGCCATTTTTTGAAGGTCTGTCCCTGTGGACGAACCGTTTCCGGGCATTTTCACAGCCGGCTGCACATATATATGCATGCATCTATGCGTGAAGTACAAAAATGCAAGTGGGCGGGGAAGCTCCGCCCACTTTTGGCAAGCCCCGCCCACTTTTCAAAAATGTTGGAAACTGCTCAAAATCAATGAATTCGTGCAAATTCCGGCATTTTTGAAAAGTGGGCGGAGCTTGCCACTCAGGGGGCGGGGTCTGCATAACGGGAGGCGGGGTCAAAATCAAGAATATTTGAGGTTCCCCAGTCATTTACGAGCTTTTCTATGCGATTTGAGAACGAAAAATTTTTTTGCACAGGGCAATGGAGTGGGCGGAGTTTGCCAAAAGAGGGGCGGGGCCAACATAAAAAACTTCCGAGCCTAAACTGATTATGTGAACACAAATTGGAACCATTGTGCACATTCGAACTGGTATTTAGGGTGTCGCGCACCATTGCGCGACATCGTCCACAGGGACAGACTACCTGTCGCGCACCATTGCGCGACACCGTCGTCAACGTGTTAAAGCAGTGGCTCGGGAAAATCGCGAGTGGCGGGTTTTCACAACTACATGGTCTTCTGGAGCAGCTGAGTGAGGTACTGTGCTTGAAAAGTCAAAAGTGCTTTTTTGGCGTTCTCCGACCTTGAAGATTGCTGGAGAGGCGGGGCGAGGGGTTCCCGTCAACTGTATCGTATTGATTGCCTGAGCCGATCAGCCAATTGCCGCCAAAACAGGTGAAGTTACAGTATCCTGCAGTCACTTGCTGGTTATGGCGGGACCCCTCGCCCCGCTTCTCCTACAATCCGCAAAGCCGGTAAACTCCAAAAAAAAAAAACACTTTTTTGACATTTCAAGCACATACCTGACTCAGCTTGTCCATGTAGGCCATGTAGTCGTGAATAGCCCCCAGCCGCGATTTTCCCGAGCCACTGCCCTTAAACTGGTTCGTGCAGTGCTTTCAAAGATTACACTCTGCAATCATAAGCGCTCCTTGATCTTCGTTTTCATGGGTTGTGTCACCTTCGTATGTTGTACAAGATTTATCAATTATGGAGTCGGGTGCACCAGCATCTCCGCTCCCGCGCGGCCGCCTCGCCTGATTCTGTCTCTTTCGCAAACATGCTCTCTTACCACTTCCCCACCACGAGAGTGGGAAGAAAGGTGGAGCTTCAATCGTTAATGAAGCGTGCAAAAATGATTAGAGAGCAAGTTCGCGAAAGAAGTCCAGAATTTAGGCGAGGCGGTCGCGCGGGAGCGGAGCTGGTGCATCCGAATCTGCAGTTGATAAGCCCTGTATGAACAATGAGGTCTCTTGAGTTTTGTATGGTCCCCGCCAGAGTGCCGAAGCCACGCCAGCGCTACGCCGACGCCGAGCCAGCGTTTCGATCGATACACGTTTATTTCGTTGGGGCGGGGCCCTGGCTGAGAACTAGGTCAGCTAGCCTCGCCCCCAACGAAATACACGTGTATCGATCGAAACGCTGGCTCGGCGCCGGCGTAGCGCCGGTGTGGCTTCGGCACTCTGGCGGGGGCCTATGTAGAAAGGCGAAGGTAAAGAAGCTTGCGTCGAGTTACCCAACTAGTATAGGAAAGAGGTAATATCTGCTGCATGACGAAGGCGGTCGCCCAACTAGGTTGAAGGCTGTTGCGCACGCGACGCACGGGCAATTGTCAGCCACGGGCGCGCGCATGCTCCATTGTATGACCGCTGACCGAGCGTGCGCGCGCCCCATGGTTGAGATTTGCCCGCGTGCGCGACAGCCTTCAACCTATTTGGGCGACCGCCTTCGTCATGCAGCAAATATTATACAGTCTGCCCCATTCGGGATCAGGCCGAACCGTTGGCTGAATTTGCGCGCTCGCAGCGCTAGGGGATTGCGCTGCAGACGCGCGCTGTCGCAGAGAGTGAAGAGATCGAGGAGAGAGCAGACTAGCTAGCCGCAAATGTGGTGCGAGACTCTCGCGGTGCGGACTCCCGCCATTCCGATTTTGGCCTGGTTAGGATTGGGGCAGACTGTATGGATTGTGCCAATATATGAAAAGGAGTCGCATGTGCTGCGAACAACCGTATCCCCACATCCATGCTGTTTTTAGCTGCACATCTGAACCCTAACTCAAATATGATAATGGAAATGATGCCACACTCATCAGACGCCGAAACTTCCAACGAAGAGAATAATGGAACGGTTAGTAAGACAATTTAATGAAGTCGTGTGACTGAGGCGATTTTGCAGCCGGCAAGCAATGGAAACACAGAAGCGACGTCAACGCGTAAGATGATCGCGGGAAATGGTGAACTGTAGGTTAAAGATGTTCATATATTATCATGTTGAAATCATAGCTCTTTCTTCATAGGCCACAGCATGATCCCAAGATGTCTATAGAAATGTTACGAGAATATTTCGAAAACAAATGGAAGCGAAGCGGACCACTGGAATCTCTTCCCAACCTGGCCCCACCGACGTTTAAGACAGCTGATTTGAATACTGCTAACAGCGATTAGTAGTGTAAGCTTGGAGAACGTAAAAGTGGATGCATGATTGGAAGCTAGTACTTACCAACCGAAGCTTTGCTACTTTTGCTTTTCTAGATGTCTCTCCATAAATTGATTCGCCTAACCAACTAATCGGATAGTGACATGCGTCAGCTCTATACAAAGGCAATCCTCATTTCTCTGGCTATACACCACATTTATCTCTGATATGCAATGGTACCGCTGCACTGCAAAGGAAATAAGGGTTTATGAAGCTGAATGGTTGGGATACATCTGTCCCAATGGGGATGAAGCCGAAGCGTTGGGGTAAATTTATGCGCTCGTAGTGCATGGAGTTTGCGCTGCATGCGCACTGTCGTTGAGAGCAAGAGATTGAACAGACAAAATACCTGTGTGATGCAAAACCCTCGCGACACGAACTCACGCCAATTTTGACCCAGTTGAAATTGGAACAGCTTGTACCCGACTCTACCTGGCCCTGTCGATACACAAATGTTGCTATTCCCCACTTCTGCACGACACTGAGAATTTGCGTTCTTGGTGGAAGAAAATTTTTTTCAGTCTCCATCCCATCTCTAGCTCTTCCCTCCCCCCCCCCTTCCCTCCTCCTCCACTACACATTCGTGATCAGCATCCTCACTTACCGCTCCCGAGTCGTCGACCGCACGGACTGACCGTAGAGTGGGGAGCAATGCGTGACGCGGCTGAGAGTCATAAAAGCATGACTTAACTTATGGATATGTTGCCAACCTCTTAATGGCAAATACCATACAAGATCATAACTTAGCTGCGGACATGTCCAAAAACACTTTCCAACATACGCGTTTATCGTTATAGCACCAAAATAACAATGAGTATCGATATCCCGGGAAACACAACAATACAACATGAGAATAAAGAGATCTGAGCCCGTAGACGAGGTGGCTCGTTGGTCGTCGGTTCCTCACTGTCTTCAGACCGCTCCTCCCTCCTTATCTATCAGACAATCGCTGGGGGCAGGCGGGCACCGGAAAAATAGATTGCTGATTTCTCGCACCCCGCTCGCGGATTTTTTGCAAAGCCATCAGGACTTTTCGGAAGACCGCTTGCTGAGTCTGCGGATTTTTGAGAGACCGCCTGTTGAATTTTTTTTCGCTCTTATCTTTTGCAGATATATTGCTGAATCTCTGAAAAATCGAGAATTCAGCAAGCGGTCTTCCGAAAAGTCCTGATGGCTTTGCAAAAAATCCGCGAGCGGGGTGCGAGAGATCAGCAATCTATTTTTCCGGTGTCCGCCTGCCCCGGCGATTGTCTGAGTAGTGGCATCTGGTGAGCGACGGCGCGAAGCAATCTGTAAACAAAGTATATGGGAAACGGAGATGATTGCAACATTACATTACGTGAATGATTAAGAAAACTTATTAGGAGAAAGCAAAAGAATAAAGTATGAGTAGGTGTACTTACCTGATAAATATAACCGTAAATACTATTTACACTTACACCATAGCCATTTGCACTGGTACGAGCGTTTGGCGATGCGACGCGTGTTCCGCAATCTATGGCCAATCCGTGCGGTTAACGACTCGACGGTACGTACATACAGACAAAAATTGAGCATTATGTTTGGTGTGTCTCCAAAAAGTATGAATACTGCTTGAATGTTGGTAACTTTTGTCACGAAGTCTTTCGAGAAGCTTTAGGTACCATCCTGTAGAGCTGGCTTCAATTTAGATTTACGGCATGGGGCGAGTCACCGATCACTCAAGGAAGCGTTATGATAAGATGCAAACTTCGTAGTTAGGATCAACAACCCTAACTGACTTAGTACAAAAAATTCCAGGTCGCTTTGTTTTCATTCTGAGGCAAAATATGCGCCTCCATGACTCAAAACCCTCCTCAAAGTTACTACTGTAAATCAACAGTGATGAAAAGAGATCGGTGATTCGTCCTGTACTGATGACAACAGCTTTTCGAAACACGTCACACAAGAGAACTTTTGACAATTAAGCAGAGGCACATTTTTGGGACACCCTGTAATAGACTTGCATACAGTAGTGTTACTAATGTTACCTAATCAGTGTTACGACTGTTACTCGTGTTAAACTCTAAAAAACTGTACCCCATTTACGATGGGGTACAGTTTATGATTTTCATGGTTTTTCATTACCTTGGCTTTTGTTTTTTGTGTACACACTAAATTCGCTGCCCTTTTTTTTCTTGTGTGCTTAAATATCGAACGAACACTTTGAATTCGGACTTTGGATTTCCCGCCTTGACCACCATCGTATTTGAGCATGTCAGCCATGCACAAGTCTAACTAAAGGTTAGATCACTAGCGTCATTCTTTGAAGTGGAAAAAGATGTGGTTGTAATTTAACGTGACTCGACCGCTTCCTAGGAAAAAACGAAGACAGAACAGATTTATGGAACATTGAAGTGTTATCATAGATACCCGTACAATAACAGTTTATGCAGGATTATGCTCCCCACTGTAGTATTTCCGGTACAGAGCGTGGATTCTCTCTGAAAAGAAGAAGAAAGTTTCTCCATAGATCCGTTATGGAAAAGCTCACTTCTCGAATGCTGTGGCTACATATGCGCCATGTGTCTGAGCGGTGGCATTCAATTGTTTGATTTCTTCTCGAATAATTCGTGCTGCTTCGAATAGGACGTGATCCATTCCAATTGCCAAGGCATATTTTCGAAAACGATTAACCTCCTATAAGTAACTAAGTCGTAAGATAGCCAGCATCAAGATAATTTTGTTCCACTTGGTAGAAGAGATGCGGCCTATCAGGCAATTTCCTTAGCAGACGAAACATTTTCTGGAAGTCCATATTGAATCCGTGCTCCGTGACCCAAGATTGAACTAAAAATCAACGATTAATGAACAATCTATAGTTCTTCGAGGCAGCTCACCTACTGGGTTGTAGCTAGGTGCTACACCTTGAAGGGTGGTGAAATGCAATGGTCCAGCTTGTTCATCCGGGCCAGATTCGAGATTGGAGAAATTTGGGATGAAATCGGGAAGATTTTCGGGTAACTGGAGGGGAAATTATATTTCTCAAGAGAAACTTCAGGTGGATGGGAAAAGAGCGATAGGTTACCTTATTCAAGACCAAACAAAAGTTATCCCCCACTTTTTCAGCTGTAATGCAACCATACTGCCCGTCGCTGATGAGCACTAGAGCAACGCTTTCCTAAAAAAGGTCAAGGTGTTTCGGATATACCAGAGTAAATCTGACCCAAAAATCAAGTGATTATAGGCTGTGCCTCGGTAAAATTTCGTTTTCCATTTTTTACCTTTACGGAGCCTTCTCGCCATGAGGAATCCACATCTGGGCCTTTCAGTGCAAGAAAATGGCGAAAATGAGCTTTTTCCGAAGCTTTTCAGGTCTACATTTAGCGAAGATACGCCGGAAGTCTTGCACGCCCTGCCTCCCTCGTTCCAAGCCCCGCCCACCTGCACGTATTCTCTACTGGAATGCGAACCTGAAAAGCTTCGAAAAAGCTCATTTTCGCCATCTTCATGCGCTGAAAAGCTCAGATATAGGTTTTTCGTGATGAGAAGGCTTAGAAAAGGCAAAATGGAAAACGAATTTCTGCCGAGACACTGCTCAAAGTCTAATTGATACTTTTTTCACTTCACGATTCTCTTCAAGCAAATATAAAAACTAAATTACCGTTTCAACTAGGGCAGGACCCAATGTTCCAAGTAAATCGTCACTGTCTTGATCTTCTGTCGTGACAAAGTGCGGGGAGTCGTCGACTTCTGGGGGTCGATTCTCTGAACTCGATTTACCTTAAATAGGCCTTTTTGAGATTTTGAGATGATAGCCGCTAATCTCTTACTTTGAGAATTTGTACATGTTGTAATAAACTGTACTCCATCTACCGGGATATTCATCATATTTGCAGAGCGTACAAATCCTATCACTTCGATGTTATCGGGCAAATCTTTGTCGGTAGACGGTTGGAGCTGCAGGCGTCGGATGGTACAAAAAGTGGAAATTCGAAAAGTCATACACTCTACTCACCTGTATTGAAGCAGAGAGATTTCCGATAAAGAGGGTAGTATAGTCTGGTTTTTGGAGTGAATTCATAAGCTCCGCAACCATAGCGCTCACACTGCTGTACTCAGAATAGCGAAGAACCCAGTGCTTCTGATTACCTTCGGAACGCTAGAACACCCAAAACTAGGATTTAGCTTTTATCTGATACTTGCAAACCTTTTCTAGTTCTAAGCAAGTTATTATTTCTTAAAATCCAATGTTAACACAAGTTCAAAACTTAGGTATCACTTAACAGTAGGCAGTCTAGAGTTTTCGAGAGGGGAGGGGGGAGGGACGCCACAGTTTCATTTGAATGAACAGATGTGACGTCAGCCACGCCCTTCGCAGATATCCTTGAGATTCGTCCCGAAGTTTTTGCGCACCTCACTACCGGAATCTTATTAAAACACGACAGCTACGCTCCAAAAAATTTTATCCAAGCTTAAGCCGAATTTCTGAAAATTCCTAAAAACTAATTTTTCTACGAGCAAGTAGAAGTAAGTTACTTGCGCAATTGTATAACTAATGTAGACGACTCAAAAATTTGGCGACTCCCCCAACTTCCTTCCCGCCAGATCGCCATTGGTATGTGGATAATGTAAAAGAAAGACGCAGTTGTCATCAGAGTCCGCAATATTTGCGTCGCATCGTCATCACTTGACTGATAGTGGGCAAATTCTCAACCCGAAAGCACAGTTCAACTCAAGCAGACGCCACGCATCTTCTGTGTGGTTTTGCTTAGCTGAGTACACAGCACTTACCTACTGGTGGCGGTCCCAGGATTTTCGCTACTGGGGAGGGTGGGGCTGGGAGGAACGACGAAAAATTTCTCAAAGGGCGGACTAACGCCACGCACTCCGAAAAGTCGACGTCCCCGGAAAGAATTTTACACATCTAATTTGAATTTCTGAAAAATTTTGGAAACTATTTTAGTTATTCACAAGTCTAACCAAGTCTTTTGCACATTTTTATAGCTCACGGTAACATTCAAAGATTTTGCCACCGATTTTCTGGCCTCGGTACGCCTTGGTGAGTTGATGTCTTTGGATTCAGAATTCGTTCACTTTAACTGATATAAGCCAGTACGACGCAATCCAAGGATTCAGTAATACTTCTCAATAATGTCTTTCTACAAAAACCATGAGCGGCTTATACCATATTAACACATTGACGACCAAGGCGTTTCACGAAAAATTCAACATTTTCTAGATAAAGTTATGCACAATTCCATTTACAGTACATCTACAGTAACGCTGAAATGCTGGCAAAAACAGTGAAGGTTGTGTCTAGATCCAGCATAAAAGAAAACACTCGGGGTGGGTTTGACACAAACTAGTAGCCATTTCAAGGTTACATATGGTGTGTTAAGCCTTAACACACCATGTGTGTCAAGCGGTCATCAAAGTGTTAATATGGCATTGCCTAAATCCGACGAGGTAGGTCATTTGCTCTCAGGTCCCGGGCATACCTCACGCAATTTCAGCCGCCACGCGATTTGGCACTACTCCAACTTTTTATAGCTCATCGTAAGCGCATTCTGAACGAAAGAAAGGTGGGACATTTTATTGTTTTGCGAAAGTTTACATAATGTGAATTCATAGTCTGCAGGTGTTGGATTTGAAGAGACCTGACAGATTGCCGGATCGCGTGGCGACCAAAATCGAGTGAAGTATGCCCGAGGCCTAGGCTGAGATGGCATTGCGCGCATATGACAATGTGAAAACAGTGCTTCACCGCTATTTAGCTGTTTTACGATAAATCCATGAGTCTGTAAAGAACAACCGAGCTTAATCTTAAGTCATTTATCTAAGCAGCAGTGCTCGATAGACAAAGAGTTCGAACTTTTCGATATCTAAGTTACTAATCTTCTGAATAAGAAAATCATTTCAACTAGCTTTTCTAACTTGCATTAGCCAATACTCACCATTTCGCTGTTGCAAGTGGTTGAAAGCTCATTTAACTCCGCCATTTGGTCTGAATTCACAGCTCCTGTATCAACAACTATGGAGAACATCATTCCACGAGGATAGGAAGTGATATCACCCTGAGCATCGAACTATTTTCGCTGACCATTTCAACAAATTTCTAACCTTAAACATTGCAGCATCGGTGAGCAGAACAACTGCATCGTCAGAATTCATAGTGGGACGCAATTTGTCGAAAAGGCGACCGAGATGAAGACTACCTCGGTTTCTCCTGGAATATGGTAGTACCCAAGCTTATGAGTTGAGCTCTAGGCAATTAGTTAAACTTACGACATTGTTTCTTCCAAAGTAGGAATGATTTTTCCATCTGAAGCCTTCGTACGTATACATGAAGTATTTCCCCAGAACTTGAAATTGAATATTCCTTTCTATACATTTTTCACACGAACTGCAGCTTACCACTTCCACACCAAGTTCCGACTGGCGACTTGCTAGAACGCCAAATAGTTCCTTGAGAATTTGAATGTAGAGGGAGTTCTTCTTCTCGATTTCCTCAAATTTTTCTGGCTTGGACAAAATATTTGATTGATGCCCATCCACGATAAAATAGATAGTCATCTCACAAACTGCTTTTGACTTCAAATCCGAATTTCTGGAAAAGTTCAGCAATTAAACAATCTAATAGGTTGGCTCGAAAGTTTTCGAACATTTCCAGACGAAATCTTCTATTTCTCGAAACCTAATGCATGTGCATGCGATAGAGATCCCCTTCGATAGAGCAAACCAAGCTCTACACAAGATGGTATGCAAAAGTTCGCACTAGCCTCGATCCACCGTAAGTTTGCACCCCGAATCTGAGTCACTTGAAGGCAGCGTCCGGGCAAAATTTCGCCTCTCACGTTTCTGCCATTCTGGGGCCTTCCCGTGGCTCTGATTACAATTGTGAAGCCCAAATTGTTCAAAACCCTTGAAAAACCCGATTCTTGGGAACCCTCTCTTCAAGGAGCGGACGAGTTTCGGATTGCTCATCCCCATCGCATGCCAGCTTGAGGAGCTGCACTGGACAGATGCAGTTGCATTGCAGTGTGCAGTGCAACTGCAAAGCAACTGCACACCTGCGTAAGCACTCGGGGGTGGTTTGTGATACGAAGGGGCGGTTTGTGATGCGTATCACAGGCCCGTATCTCCTTTTAGAGGCCACGTCAAGGGATCGGACTAACGCAGATCGGATACACATGGGCCCCTCTTTACAACTATGTGCTAATCTGGGTGGATGGATCTTGCCTGGACGCTGCCTTTAAAGGGGAAAAATAGGGAAAAATCTATATTTTCGTTCAAGTAAATCATACGGGTCTCCAAGTTCTCAAGCAAATTTCACACCACATCAGACACTCATATGCACAGTTGCTGTATTTTTTCCTCATTTAGAAATTAAGAGAATGAATTTTCACGCCTTACAAAAACGAAGCTAAGTTGTTTCCACTCATGTAACTGTATAGTACGAGCCCTTAGAAGTACGTAAATTTTCAGCTTTCTACAGGCCTTAGTTTCCAAAATTTACCGAATTGAACTATCCTTACTCGGGTGTTCCATGCTAAAATCAATATTTTTCGAAAACTAGGACCTGTAGAAAGCTGAAAAATTACGGTTATACTTCTAAGGGCTTGTAATATACAATTACATGAGTGGAAACAACATAGCATCGTTTTTGTAAGGCGTGAAAATTTTCGTTTTCTCAGTTTCTAAATGAGGAAAAAATTACAGCAACGATACATATGAGTATTTGATGTGGTGCGCAATTCGCTTGAGCAACTTGGAGATCCGTAGGATTTATTTGAACGAAAATACGAATTTTTCCTAATTTTTCGAGCCTTCGGTATGACACAGATTCTGGAGGCAAACCTACGCTAGGTCGAAGCTGGTGCAAACTTTTGCTTACCATCTTGTAGAGCTTGCTTTGCTCTATCGAATGATACCTCTGTCGGATGTACATGCATTAGGTTTCGAAAAATAGGGGATCTCTCTAAAAATGACCGAAAACTTTCGAGCCAACCTAATAGCATGCCTGCGATCACGGTAGCTTGATGAAATTTATTTAGACGACAACGCAGACAAAATAATTAAACTCGATAAATTCCGAGGCTCATAACCCTGATGCAGCTGAAGAAAGGAGCTTGAATGAAGAGCTGGAATTCTGGTAGTCACATAACTGATTTTCGAAGTTCGCATATGTTGAGCAAATGATGTCAAATAGCAGAACCAAATGAAAATGAGTAGGCGAATAAGATTCGTGTATATACAAAAACTGTGCATTCCTTTCCCCTTTTCTACCCTTCCCCGCCGCAATTTTTGTATATGCAAGTCAACGTATTACTGAATGCTAGGCACATCTGAAATCAAACAAGGATTAGAGACTTTTTTTAAAGCTAACGCTCAATGATGATTTTCGGTTCACTAAGCTGGGAGCGACAGTGACTAGCCAGTTGATGGGGAGTGCACAACTTCTAAAAAGGTGTGGCAGTCACAGGTTTTTTGCAGTCGTGCTACACCCCATTAACTTACCTTCAAGAGAATTTAAGGGAACATATTGTACAAAGTTAGCCAAAATCTCGTAGTTTTTGTGGAAGTAATTAAAGCTGACCTCTTCTTCTCTCGTTTGAGCAATAGAAGCACAACCACTGGAAGCGAAAAATAGGGATTCAAAGCAGAATTCAAGGTATTGGGAAATAGGGAGTAGTACTTTATACTGAGTACAAAAAGAGGAGCTAATTCACTTTTGAAAGTTAATCATGTTTGAAAATGGCCACTTCATCTGGGTGGTCCAATAATGAGAAGCCTCAAAATCCGTAAAACACTTGCTCCACAGAGGTTATTTGACATGATAATTACGAATATGTTACTAATTTTGCTTGCCAGAGCTTTTATGTCATGCCTAAGGTATTTTGCTTGGTAGAGCTTTTATGTCATGCCTACGGTATGCAAACGAGAATGCTGGGAGGGGGGACGTATCCGGCAGTTGTGTGCCACACCTCTTGCTCGATCTTGATAATGAGACTGAAGAAAGACTATTTACTAAAGCAACAACCTGTGTGATCAGATTGATACTCCTCGAGCAAGGTTTTGATGACCTTTTCAATTCTATCAGCTTTGAACCGAGATCTTTAAAAAAAGCGTGACGTAATCACACTCTCAAAAACAACTTAAAGGCAGCGTGGGGCAGATACGAAATTATAGAGTACAGGAACGCCCGTCCTAAGGCTCTTGCCCAACTGGCAATGCACGAATGTGCTTCTGAAAGAAATCCGCTTCAGAAGTGGCGACCGGAACGCCCCGGCAACCGGGACGAGTTAGTTCGATAAGCCAGAGTGCGAAAACCGCACACATTAAGACGTAGGGTCCTACAAAGACTCTGCGTCTTAACCTTGGCGGCAGGCCACAAAATTCAAATCGAGAGCTTTTGGAAAAGCCCGTTTTCGGCGTTTTCGTGTCCTCAAGGCTGCATTTTCAAAATCAGCGGTAGGAATAAGCAGGTAAGCGAAAAATTTCCACTCGAAATTCTTCTGTCCGGACGCTGCCTTTAAGCTGCTAAATAAGAAGGAATGGTCTACCTGGAACACATAGTATTTCAGAGAGCAGTAGTACCCTCAAAAAAAAAGATGGGACAAAGATATTTCTAGTTGCGTCATTCGCAGTTTTGTGAGACAAAAGAGATGTGATGGCAATGGAAGTAGCCGGAAGAAAGGAAGATATAAATAGAAATGAAAATTGAATAGAAACAAAATGAATAACAAAGCTTGGCATCTAATGCGAGCAAAATGGATCATCTAACAACGGCAGAGGAGTGAAATGTATTACTCTTTCAAACCTTGCTTCTCGATTATCTTGCACTGTCAATTTCTTGCTTTTGTACTTTTTGCAATGAAATAGGTAGTCGTCAATCATTCCACAATAGACACATCCACAACAACGTGATACATTATATCATGTTCGATATCCATGTATTTACTGTTCGGAACGCTGCAGTGTCTCAATAGAATAAACATGAAATCAAATAATTTATCGACTTCAAATGAAATCACCAATAAAAAAGGAGCATGTATCACAGTTAAACCCGTATACATTTGAATATGTACTGCAATCAGTCAGTCATTTTTAGTACATTAGGCACAGTTACGATTTGATATAGTGTCCTAAGCTACAATTTTTATCAGACCCACAAACTTTGTTGATCGGGAAGGCCAATAAATAAACAGCACAATTACATTCACAAATCCTAAGCAAAAATGCTTTCCTAACAGCGACGCAGCTACGAATTAATGCGATGAGAAGGAAGGGCACGCAGTTTGGCCATGAGGTGAAAGAATAAATACATATCGCGAGTTAAAGAATGTTCAAGCCAGAAAATAAATCGGTAGATGGAGCTTGCTTCGAAATATCAGCAACCATGCTCTTCACAGTTCTAGTGAATGCTTTGGCTTGTACAAAAAATCAGGTAACAACAGTGCATAAGTCCAAAACATCACAGAGGTGAAGAAAATGGCTATATAGTATAAAATACAAAAGAGTGAAATGATAAAGAAGAAACAACTCTCAAACAATCGTCAACCTAACTCCAACAGAATCAAAACTTCGTGAAAATCGTCGATGAAAAGCTTTCAACAAACGTTTTAGACTCCACTTAAATCTACGCATAACTGACCGTACGAAAGGAAGATATACTCGAAGTATCGGTTGGATTGTTGAATACCATGTAACTCCACATAGACCGATTCCGTCGCAAACCTTTGATGTAGTCCTCTCTGAGAGTCACCAGGGCGAACAATGCTAACAACCCCAACATAACAATCACCAGCACCCAAAGCGCAAACGATGAAGGTATTGATGTATCATGTGGCCGCCTGAACGAGTAATGCATAAGTCGGATAAAGGGCAGGTGCCTCAGACAAAAAACAACTTACCTGTTAATTACCAGATTACTGGCGCTGTTTTTGAGCGGGAAGTATCGCATGTGATAAATCATAGCTCCTAACGCCCATTGTACTTCTTGACCCGCTAATGTAAACGCGCTCTGCAAATATAACATGAAGTATAAAATTTGATCCTTCAAAACATATATGCTGATGAGATCAACATCAAATTTGCAAAGTTGACAAATTCCCTCGAGTTTGACCACACATGCAGCACCAACTATCGAAGGCGCGAGAGCGGGTCTCACACTAACGTTTTACCTAACAGATTAAGACAGATTGCATCTGACTTAGGAGGATATTTATCAAACTCCCAAGGCCTGGTCGGGTTGGATGCTGTTTTTACCGCCACATACGAACGTAAATCAGGCGATGAGCGCTTGTTGGTAATTGTAAAGTGCGCCCAATCGAGGGTCAGAAAATTCATAACTACCGCCTCACTCTGCATCTTTTGAGACTAACGAATCAATCGTGACGCTTTCAAAATAAGTTGATACAGGGGCGGGGGTTAGAGTTCGCATTTCACCCTTCAGATCTGATATTAAAGCCACGAAAAGGCCTATGAGTGACAAAAAAAAAAAACAGAAGCTCAGTATATGTCGAACGCTCCCTCAAATCAGCACTCATGTATTGTAAATCCCGAAAATCTCAGCACTAGTGACGCAAGTCTCTGTTCCCATCTATGCGCTATAACGACGTCGTGATCCTGTTATAGATTAGGATCTCTACTATCCACTAGCGCAATCGACGCGAAACTGGTCAGATCTTCAAGAATCCTGGTGGCAATTGTGAGAAGAAAACTGATTATAACAATGCATGTTAAAGCACTTGCACAGACCTGAAAATTATTCTTCTGCCTGTCCACTTCAAATCCATCGTGAAGAACGGAAGTGATCCATGCGGATTTGAAACATTGACTTTTCAGTCGGTCCTCGTCCGCTTTTGGATAGAGCTTAGCCCTTTTAGCCGCCTACAAAGCAAGCGTATTGCTACAAGCTACGTTGCTATGAAAAGCTACCTGGATATGCGACCATCGTTGCGAACAAAATTGTTTAGATTTTTCCGCAATAAGCGAGAAATTATACTTCCCACCAAGTGACAACACATCATCCAGTGAATACCAGTATTCAGAGAAGCCATACAATTTCATTTTTGATAAAGAAACCTATAAATATATAATATAACTTGAAGTTTTCAATTTGTCGAAAAAATATGTTGATAAAGTTCTCACCGTAGGCGCTGCCACATTGCCGAAGAAACATTTAGGTTCACACATGTGCTTTGGATTTACAGATGGCTTATTCAGCATTTCAGATATTTGCTTAACACATCCGTCCCAATCACCGATTCCCTAAAAAAGCTTTCTTTGACTGTCATGAGTTGGAAAAAGCTCCTAGGCTAGCTAAAACCGAGGCAGCCGTTTATGGGCAGAAGCGACAGACTCAATCTAGAATCTGAGTTTTTCGCAATCGCACCAACAACCGAGATGCGTGACACATATAACGAAGATCAGGGATCTCATGGTCAAGTGTCAAACACCTCTTCAATTTTTGTGAAGATAAAAACGGATACAATAAGAGAATAGCACTAATTATCATGAAAGGTGAAGACGAGAAAATATATCTAAGCTACCTTTCTCACAAACATTGAGCCATCGCTTCTGTTAATGATCTTTTGCAAGTTCACTGGCATACATTCGTCGCGAACGTAAGATTCTTTCGTATGCATCAGACGATCACTTAGTTCTTGCTCATACTTCCGCAATCCTAAAACAATTTTCATGTGTTGAGCTCTAACAGATAGCATTAAATAAAACAAAGCTCGCTTTAACCTTCGTTTACGCCATATCCTAAAAATGTCGTGACAAACAGCTTGTATTTATGCCTGTCGTCATCATCACGGCAACCGAGATTGATCTAAAAACAAGACATTTTAGGGTTAAACGATAGAAGCATGGAGGCAGCAATTTCGCGCAGAAGATTAAAAAAGAATATCCCGAAAGAAAATTACATTCTCTACATTTTCACTTCTAAACTCGTCTCTTTGATCCATCTCGAATGCAATTTGCATACTTGCTCCACCCATATCAATCATTCCTACTGTCTCAGGTCTTGTAAGCGAAGAGTTAAAGCCACCTTTGAAATTCCCTAAAGCACGACTCAGATGATCGAAAAACACAGATGCACAATTCAAGGTAAACACGAAACTTACCTAAAATGTAATTGATAGCTATCCAACTGTAGATTCCTTCCCATCTTCCTTCAATTATTCTTATGTGCTCTTTCATTATCTGAAATGACCCAATTCAATCACTCAATATCAGGGAGCTCGTGAAACATTATTGACGAAAACTTTCACAGCAAAGCGCAAGAATCGGCATCAAAGCAATTGCAATTTGAACAAAATCATGAAGTGCTGAAGGAATACAAATCATAACCACAAATCCACTGGCTTTCTGATTTTGAATAGTCCGATGACACATGCAAACCCGACACAATTATACGTACACACATTATGAACCGCGATTAAATGTGATTCTAATGAGAGCAAACAAAAACCACTCCATTTGCTTGACTATCAGGTCATAAACACGGAAAACATGAACTCGTTAAAGCTACGCTATCGTCAATGCTATGAAAAGAATAAATGTGCAAAAACGCTAGAACACCAAGCAAAAAAGTCAAGGATCTCACCTGCATCGGTGTCATTTGCGGAAGTTTAGTGTGGAGATCGTAGAGAATGGCTTTTTGTTGCCTGGAATCATAAGAATCGTTCAGCGAGTGAGATGTTTACGCTTACTTTTCCGGAACAAGCCGCATTCCCGCTGTTGCGAGGAGAAAGACTGGTGTATACGGTAATTTATCAAGAGGTATAAACTGTGATGCGTAATCCAGAAGTGGCTTCACATACTCTGAAGATGCCTCGAACTTGTAATAATCAAACCAAAAGGTAAGCTTTTTGGACCTACCAGCTGCTTCATGCGGATGATCCTGGAATGAACTCAGCCCTGGGCTAACCTTTTTCACAACAGGACTATTGAGATGATCGAGAGCAGGAGATATGTTGATGAGTTCCTTGTCTGAACGGAAGTGTAGTGGATAATGTGAAGTTCATCAGTATTTCACACTGCATAAGCAAAAAAGTTTATTATTGAGCTGTCTAAGAGTAAAAATCTTCGCTTGAGCTGGCTATGACACTGAATGACCTGAAACTGCTTTGCAGACATTGTTTAAACGTGTTTGAACTTCTTCTCTCGGTTCCAAATAGTTGAAAATGTAAGATTAATAGTTGACCACATGCTCAATCCTGATTTCGACAATGTGTGCAAAGCGAGTCTCTTATTTAAAATGGAAAATTATCATCCAAAGGGAAGCTGAGAAACGTACTGGAAAGTCAACCGGATGGATGAAAGTGACTTTTCATATGAAGTATATATCGTCTTCTTCCGTAAAAACTAAGTGAGATTGCAGCATTTGAAAACACTGGTGTTTTAAACTGCCTTTTTGGTGCATTTTTCCTACTATGGGACATCATAACGTACATGTTATCAACTGTCCGCAATGTTTCGCTGAGGGGCAACAATAACTAGTGTGTACTTTGGTTCACAAAAAAAAATTTTTTCATATGCACTGACTACGAAAAAAATTATAGTACAAATGGAGATATGCATGCAAATCAAAGTTGGCAGCTTACCTGAGTTACTCGTCCAAGTGTAGAGGAAAAGCCTGGTACCCGTGGAGCCCGCGTCCATGATGACCCCGTAGGATTTCTCATCACCGTCGTCTAAACATGATATTCAAGTGAACTCAATGCAAAACGATAAGTGGGGAAGATTTATACAACCAGGTATAACGAGATAGTGTGCCGAAGCCTCGCAAGGAGATAAGTGAGCTACCCATAATAGAAGCTGAGTAGAAAATGAAAAAGCAACAACGGCAGTGATTATTCGCTGATATAACAAAAGTATAACAAAAAAGTGTTTAGGAAAAATTAGGTTTGTAACTTGTGTACTATATTACCTTCTGTATGTCCATTGCCCTGCAGATACTTGGTAATCGAACTACCTTGGTCAGAATGATTTATAATCAAAAACAACGGGATACAGACGATCAGTATCACAAGGAGGCAAAGAAGGCGTGACGTCATACGAACCATCAAATAATGCCTAACTACCGGGACCAGACCATGCCCAAATCGTGGTTCAACAGACCAACCGACGGCGCCTGGAATGTTTTTTTTTTCATGGGGAGAAACCCACGGAAAACGGTGAAGGAAATGACTTTATAAACGAGAAAAAGCTAGCAGCTTTGATGGTGAATACAGCGTTATTGCTTTGCCGACAACTATGCACAATAATGGCAGTCTATGCTTTATGCCCATCCTTTTGCGTGCAAAGCAGGCGTTGGACTTATCCGCTTAGCGGCTTCATCCAGTGGCTATAGGTCGGATCTGATGCGACCAATAACGAAATCGATGAAGAGGCTAAGAATGGTGGTTCCCGCCTCACAAGCAAGCTAGCATTCACAAATATGGCACATGTTCCGCGCAAATATCGTCGGCAATACAAAAACGCTATTATATCGTCATTTTACTATACACAAAAGCAAAGACGAAAAAAGTGGGATCTAATAATAAAGAAAACGGACCCTTGACAGCTTGGAAGCACGGATACATTTTGTGAAGAAGCAATGAATGGCATGCAGTAATATGGAAGATAAACGAAAGAAAACCGCGATAAGTAATGGTTTATATGACGTGGTAATCAGAGATAGGACGGTAACTGTCATTGAACGACTAATCACATATCGATTTTGGCTATACTACTGCAAACAAGCAAATATCGAGATAATCCCAGAAAGGTGTTTTCATCGCACACCCTTCACACCACATAAAAACTAAAAAGCGGTAGTGATAGCGAAGATTTGGAGAGAGTTCCGCGATTGAAGTTTAGAGTTATTAAACCAGTGAGAAAAGATGAAGTGAAGCAACGAGATTCTTATAATGGTGAGTTGAAAGAAAAAAAACGCAGATGACTCACGTTACTGATAAAAAGATATCTCTTACCTTTATCATGCGAAGTAACGAAAATCTTTTACATCTTCCATTCAAAAACCTCTACTGAGCCAAGACGACAAAGGCTTTGGCCATACTTTATCCGTGTCATCGGTGTTACCATTGTTACTCGTGTTATTAGTATTGCTCGCGTTACTGATGTTATCCGTGTTACTCGTGTTACTGGTGTACTAATGTTGCCGCTTTTATTGCTATGAACATGAAATGATCACAATACTTCGCAATTCAAAACCCAATATCACTGAATGGTGAGTTACACGCGTAACAGTAGTGACACGAGCAACACGGGTAATACGAGTAACACTAGTAACACCGGTAACACGGGTAAGATATGGCCAAAGCCAAAGTTAAGATGCTTATTAAGAAGTTATTGTTAGATACATTACTCACTGTGCTGTACAAGGTAAACACTGAAATGGTACGAGAAAAGATATTAGAAAAGTATGAAGGTGAGAAAAATGTCATATCTAAAGCTCTTGCATAAAATCAACTTAAAACGTAATAACAACATTATGTAGGCCGGATTATACGGGAGAATGGTATACCTACAGCTTACAGTAAGCGTTCAAAGTTATGATTGTTTTGATTTTTTTTTTGATTGAGAGGATCGATAGTCCACCTAAATTATAAAGAGTTCGATAATGGTAGACGTGAGAGTGCGAACAATAAAGGGCACACAAGCGGACACGTACTTTCTACCAATATTTGAATAAACACATTGACAGTACAGTCAGAATTGTGAGAAAAAATCGTGAGGAAGTACTTCCTTCTTCGGAAGGTATGTGTTTGCACTTTCGGTGAGTTAAGTATGAGCATTACCGCAGAGATCTCTCTTGAATTGAGGTCAAAAATATTGATTCTGTTGAAGTTACGATATTTTAATGCAAGGACTACAAGTTGGAGTGATTTTCGTTGTTAGAAGATCTCATATGATCACCGAATACTTTGCAGTAAGATGCTCACACAGGCTTAATAAGATGTCAGTAGCCTTGTGCAGGCTAACCTGTTCTGGCATGAAGCTTTATTGACCTAGCTTTTGACTTCGTCGGAAATTATTCAATTAGTGCGCACTGCAGTAATCTAGAGAGGAAAGTAAAAGCTAAACGAGAAAGAAACACTATAGGCAGTTCTCTTCATTCTCACTTCTCCACAAAAATAGCTCAAAGTACTTCAAAACAAAGCAAACAGACCAAAAGTACTTCTAGTACGGCTAAAGTCAATATCACGGTGTCATAACTACACAATAGGCAATAAATCTTCATAAAGTAAATAAAAAACATGAAGAGAAGCTGCGCTGCAGCACGAAATGCCCCGAACTGATTCAATTTTATGCTTGCGTGGATTTTACGCGCGACCGCCACGCGTCGGAACGAGGACATTAGCGCTGGGTCACGATGTTCCATAGATAAAAAATTCGGGCATGATCTATCTACACGGCAGCAGACAAAGGAGTGGAAAAGCCGTTGGGGTGGGTAGGGATGGGACTAGGATGCATTTCAGAAAAACAAAAAGTTTTTTTTTTGGACCAATGACTCAGTACCTTTTTTCTTTGCTATGCATCCTATAGATCCAAAATATCAAACTTTCTCATTGAAGCCGAAAATCTCGATATTGATTATTACCACATGTTAGACTGTAGACGTTAACTCCTAATCGTGAATCATGAGTAGATAATCTGATGAATTTGATTTTCTGATTTTCTCACTTTTTTCAAAATAACTTCCAGTGGAGTAGATTAGATTTAACTCTAATTTTCAAAATTCTCAAAACTTTATTATTCTTAAAAGAGAAGCCTCAAATTTTGAATGTATTGTAGCTTAGCTCTGAACACGAATACCCCTAAAATCCCGCCAATAAGTCCGGACTTATGTGCAGTTTTGGCAGGAAAATCGATGGAAAAACGCCCTCTGCGGCGCCAAAAGGTCTACCAGATAAGTTCGCCTAAATCCTCTCACAGATACGTCCGCCTGTCCTGAGCATGAGCAAGCGCGACCTAGGAGCACAGACGCGCGCGACCGCCCGCGTAGCTTGCCGGTGTAGGTTTAAACAAGGCCGCGAAATCGCCTGAAAGGAAGAGCCAAAGTATACGACAAGCCGTGCAGACTAGTTGCTGACAGTATTGTCGAGGATTCGTCATCACATACGCTGGATAGGTGAGTTCTTTTCTTAGATATAACAATTCTTGTGTGTTGGAATTGATGACGCGATAGTAAGGTAGGATTTCACCCCATTTCAGCGAATACTAGGCAGGGGAGATTTATGATATAGGCTAACTACAGTACATGCATCTCCTGCAAAGCTTTTTTAGAACGCTGATCGTCGCGCATACTCTGTTCCAAGCAGTAATTGACGAAGTACAAGGATACAAACGGTTAATAGTTTTGCAAAAGACTACGGAGAAGTTGTTCTGGATATCACATGTTTCAGCGATTGGAATCAAGTGAACTCCCCTAAAAGAGACCATTCAAAGATCTTGGTCATTCCAGGCGGAATGAACAAATATCTACAGCCTCTCGACGTCGGCATCAACAAGCCCTTCAAAGACAATCTGAGGGCAGGATGGGAACGATGGATGGCCGATGCAGCACGAGCAAGATTCACAAAAGGCGGTGCCATGAAAAGAATGACCTACGGCGAAGTAGCAGCACTAGTCTACGAGAGTTGGGTGTATGCCAAGATGAACGATAACTGGCAATAAGCATACTGTACTCCTGCGGTTGTCAGTATGTCGCACAGAAAGTCTTTTTTCATGAAGCTATGTGTTCTTCACTGGGTCGAAAATGGTGTCGAACAGTAAGAATTAGGGCATATCGTGCTCCCAGCGCTTTTTCCAAGCTTCTAGATAACATCATAGCGTAAATATGGAATTTGAAAAGGATTTGACCTACGCAGCCCATATGGCTGCACTTCCTATCGTTCATGTTGGCTGCCCCCCCCCCCCCCCGAGAGTTTCAATGCGATTACTAAGGAAACCATTGCGAACAGTTTTACCAAGGCTCTCGATGACGAATCAATGATCAATGCCATGAACGAGGATTTCGACGCTTTGGTTGCTGCTGATGATAACGCTGATGATGATCGTTCTCGTTCTTTTGGCCGCGTTCTTGCCGTAAATGTTTTTCATGATGATGAACATGGAATGCTACCTGAATAAAGATCTGTTGCTTCGGTTCATTCTGAGACCAAAAAAGGCAGCGCAATTGCGCATCCTTTTTGTTTTCATGTGAAAAAATAAGGCGGACTTATCCGCAGACTCTTGCCTGTGCGAGGCTGCGCGAGGGTGTCACGAAAGCAGATTTATCTGGTAAGCTTTGTGGCGGACTTATCTGGTAGGCGGACATATCTGAGAGGTGGACTTATTGTAGGAATTTTAGGGTACTCCGAACCTTTCCAGAACCATTTGACTTCTAACAAGGTAACCATGCTTAGTCGAGGTGGTCTTTGTAGATGAGATGTACATAAAGTGACCGCAAAGGAGTTGCGGACAAGCCTCCCTCCCTTTTCCATCGCTCTTTTTCGGAGGAAAAACAAGGATGAAAAAATGTACTAATTGCATGAGCTGATAGAGCTCTTCAAGATCTACAACATACACTTTGAGCTTTTTGAGAAACATGTATTCTAAATTTTAAGAATCTTTTTCTAAAAAAAGTCCGAGAATGGCCGCGTCGCAATGTCGCGAACAATAATTCTTCGAACGCAAAAAATTTCTTTTGAGTCCTATTTTGAAGCGGAAACACAAGTTATCCGGACGAGTAAGCACACTACTATACAGAGCTCGTCAAGAACTACACACTGGTTATGGTTGCTTCCCCAAAAAACGCAAGCTTGAGTTTTATTTTGCTTTTTTCAAAAAATAACTTCTAATTTCCTTTGTCAAGCCAAAATCCTTCACACGGAATCCTGTTCAAGACATCCCAATAAAGCCGTCTGGATAAAATAGATGCTCTTTGCCCCCTCTATGCATCGGACATGTGCTG
Organism: Cylicocyclus nassatus; assembly: GCA_958299035.1. NCBI lineage: Eukaryota > Metazoa > Nematoda > Chromadorea > Rhabditida > Strongylidae > Cylicocyclus > Cylicocyclus nassatus. The sequence continues at coordinate 19,304,632 of CATQJL010000112.1, forward strand.
ATGAGTTTCTTGGCTGGAAATGGCTCTTTGTAGTGATTGCACATGACCCCACCTGCACCTCACCACTGACCTGTATCGCTTTGCAGGCTTGTACCTCGGCCTGCAGTCAACATTTGAGCCTGCAATTAGGCTCATTGAAAGATTGAGACTTCCTCTTCACGATGGTATGCAAATAGGCTCAGTTTGGGTAATCCCAGAGATTTGGCGGATGGGGTGGTAGAGGGCAGCTTCAGTTATAGTCTAAGCACTTCTCAGCTAAAGTAGAAAAGAGCTCCTTTCGCTACCAATTTCATCCTGGAAGTTCAAACTGTCAATTTTCTTGTAATAGATCCATTTCGAAGCTTTAAGACTGTTCTGATGTTCATAAGAGCTTTCACTCCAATCACCTCTAAGGCTGCACTTTTTCACCCCATCCGCCAAATCTCTGAAATTTCTCACCAATTCATTTGCATATCATCGTGTCCAGAAACTCACGCTCTTTCGAATGAGTCTACTTGCAGACTCTTATAATGTCTGGCGGCCGAGTTACAAGCCTGCAAAGCGGTACAAGTCAATGGTGAGGTCATGTGCAAGCACTGCCAAGGGCCATTTTCAGCAAAGAAACTCATCAGCACATGTCCGATGCATAGAGGATGGCAAAGAGCATCTATTTTATCCAGACGGCTTTGTTGGGAGGTCTTGAACAGGTTTCCATGTGAAGAATTTTGGCTTGATAAAGGAAATTAGGAGTTATTTTTTATAAAAAGCAAAATAAAACTCAAGCTTGCGTTTTTTGGAGAAGCAGCCATAACCACTGTGTAGTTCTTGACGAGCTCTATATAGTAGTATGCTTACCCGTCCGGCAGTGGCGTACCCAGGATTTCGGCTCGGGGGGGGGGGGGGGGCGCGACAAAATTTTTTTTTCGATGAAGGTGCGTGGCGTGAGCCACGCATTCCGAAAAAATTTTTGGTATGCTTCCTGAAATTTTCGGGGGCCCAGGACCCCGAAATTTCAGAAAAAAGGGGGCGTGGCGTCAGCCACGCCCCCGAAAAAATTTTTTTTATAAGGCTAAATTGAATTTTTAAAAATTTTTTAAATTATTTTAATTACTTGCAAGTATAAATAAGTCTTTTGCACATTTTTATAACTCATGTAAGTAACTTTCAAAAATTTCGCGACCCATTCTCGGGGGGGGGGGGGGCGCCCCCCCCCGCCCCCTTGCAAGGGCAGTAAGTTTCGAGCAACTCATTTCGTCCTAAATGCTCATCTAATTTTTTGCCACAATGAAAGCCCATTACTCCTCGTCTGCGAACGTTGCGATAAGGAAGCCAGATATGATATCCGTGTTTCATACTCTTCACCATCGTATGCATTCCATCTGGAAAGGCCATTTCGACTTAACATGGTTCCTTCGTAAGCTAAAGCATTTTGTATGATATTCTCGATAGACTCTTGAATTGGGCTGTCAAATGGTGACCTCTGAAGGAATCGCGCCTTCTGACCGCCTCCCCGGTATTTCCAAGTAGCCCAAGATCAAAAAGTTGTCATGAAAGATTTGAAACACATCTGAACTGAGTGTAGTGAAAAAGAGGAATGATGAACTCGCACAATTATTCGAGAGCACTTGAAAGATTTTGTCAAAAAGAGCATTAAAAAGAGGAGAAAAAGCCGTTTCAAGCATTTTGAGAAGCTGTACAGCTTTTTTTTCACAATTGCGTTTTGAGAAAGCGAAAAAAAAACTTTTGAGAAACCAATAGACGGAATTTTTATGCTAACTTCAACCATCAAGGAAATACGATCACTTTTGTGTAAGCTTGTAAGATACAGACTTGCAGTGCTCACGGCTTTGTGGACTCAATTCAAGGAGCATTCCTTATAAGGCTGCGTTCTGGCAGATACGAAAATGTAGAGTACAGGGGCGCTTCCTAATAAGGCTTTTGCTCAACTGGCAATGCACCAATTTGCTTGTGAACCGAGAAATCCGCTCCAGAAGTGGCGACAGGAATGCCCCGGCGACCGGGACGAGTTAGTTCGATAGGCCAGAGTGCGCATACCGCACACAGTCAAGACGTAGGGTCCCACAAAGATTCTGCGTCTTGACCTTGGCGGCAGGCGACAAAGTTCAAGCAAGAGCTTCCGGAAAAGCCCTTTTCGGCGTTTTCGGGCCCTCCAAACTGCATTTTCAAAATCAGCGGGAGGAATAAGCCCAGGTAAGCGAAAAAAAAACCATTTGAAAACTTGCCCGAACGCTGCCTTTGAATATAAACAAGGAGTCGTGGGGTACGTACGGTATTGGTATGGTATTAAAGGTATCGTCTCACTAAAAAATTTTTTGGGCAAAATGATTGGTAAATAAGCAATGCATTTAACCATGTGTGTTTGTCCAACAGTCTAACTATCCACGCTTTCTACTGTTTAATGACTGTCTGATTGCCGTCAAGGTGAGCGCTTAATCGATGATTGTCATTGCCGAGAATGAGAATTTACTGTTCTCAAATTTCTACCCTGAAGCGTACAGACATCACGCAAGAAATCTAATGCCAATGAGGAATAGAATTTCTAAAAAAATAAATAAATTAGTTCAAGACCGCTACTGCCTTTACAGTCCATGGAAAAAACAGTAACACCAAAATCTAATCACGCATTTCCTTTGTCCAAGCGATCTCAGCTTTTACGATAGTTGTTAGCTATTTTTCAGTGTAGCAGACAGTCATGATTTGAGTGCCAAAAAAACAGTCACGTACTACTGTTAGATCGTTAGGATTTTTAGACATCTTTAGACTAAATCTGCTATTCTTCGAAATCTGTTGCATGCAAATGAGCGAAAATTTGTAATAGCTGTACTCTCTCTTCCGCACATAGTTAATATTTAACACATTGACGACTGCTTGACACACATGGTGTGTCAAGCATGTGTGTCAATGTGTTGAATAACAATTGACGACTGCTTGATACACATGGTGTGTCAAGCAATAACTACCGCGTGGGACCGCTTGATACACCATGTGTGTCAAGGCTTGAATTTTGGTAAAATGACTACTATCTTGAAATAAAATCACTCCATGAACTTTCTTTTGCACAGAACTAGGTATGACTTCTACCTTTTTTGCAGCCTTCCAGATGTACTGTAGGTGTAACTGTACATGGCAGTATGCGAAGTTATAGTTGAAAAAATGGGCTGGTCCGTAAAAAGGCCTTGGTCCCAGAAAGGCAGACACTTAAAAATCTGCATGGTCATCAATGTGTCAAAAGCAGCGTCCACTCAAAATGTGTTCACCCCAAATTTCTACTTATACTACTACCAGGCCTTAAAAGTAGACTACTCGCGTTGATCTGGTCTTCTAATGTTGTCTACAAAAGAAGATATCGGCCTGGATTCTCTTTGCGCTACGCCACCTTTTTTGCGCTCCACCCACCCACAGATTGCTCCGTGACGTGTTCTGACATGACAAGGAACGTCGGACGCATAGTTTGTGATGTGGCACTGCTGCACATGACGTGGTTTCCTGTTGCATACGACGTGACTAGCGCCGGGGCACTCGTCTATGTCTGCCAAAATAGGGCATCAGAAAGGGGCAATTTTGGAGCTCTCTGGTAGCCGAGGCCCCCCCCCCCCGAGAATGGGTCGCGAAATTTTTGGAAGTTACTTATATGGGTTATAAAAATGTGCAAGTAACTTGTTTATAATTGTAAATAATTGAAATAATTTTTAAAAATTTTTAAAATTTCATTTTAGCCTTGTAAAAATTTTTTTTCGGGGGCGTGGCTGACGCCACGCCCCCTTTTTCAAATTTTGGGGTTATGGGTCCGCGAAAATTTTGAGAAGCCTAACAAGAAATTTTTCTGGGTGCGTGGCTAACGCATTATAACTTACAAAAATACATTGACCTCTTCTTTCCCTCACTTTCTATCTGAGGCATTATCTAAAGCAACCATAAAGTATATCCAAATTCGCAGTGTCACTTCGCGTAAATTTCCAAAAATACGTATCTGATCTTTGATTTCTGAAGGTCAATATCTCCCATATTTCGTGGAATTCGAAGCCATATGATTACATACGTGTATAAGTACAATTCCTTCACAAATATTTGATGAACTAAAAAAGTGGTCATATGGATGGACTTTTGCAATATCCAGTGTGCAAACACGTATGCAAATATTTCTGCAATTTTCTGATGAAGTAGAGATAATTTATTTAGGGTGGCAGACGGCATGATGGAGATATCATCAAGTTTTAGCTATAGGTCATTTATAAAATCTTGACGACGGATTTTACTGCGGCCTTTGCGCCTACAGGAGCAGAAACACTTATACAAAAAAGCAACACCTCAACGCTCAGTTCAGTCACTTCCACTGTTTGAACGCTATCATATGTAAGCAGAGAAACCATCCGAGTAAAGATGAAAACCAAGAAAATCGCGGTTGCCGGGTATGCGTGCGTGTCGCGCTCGGTCGCGCCAGCGTCACGATTTTCCGAGTGCCCTATATTTTCGAAGACAGTGTCCAGCTAGAATTTCGGTATCTGGCCTTTTAATAATTGCTGACAAAGAAGGCCCTAACTAAGGCATTGCTGAAGCGGCAGTCGGATTGATGCACTCATGGACGAGAAATTCGTGTCTAAGTTCTTGCCTAGCACCGCAGCCGACTGGTCCTCTCGGAAAAAACTTGGCCTGGGTGAGAGCACGGAGTTGTCTCTGCCCATGCTTACTTGGTGGCTCCTTCAGCCGTAAGCACTTAGTCAGTTTCCAAAAATGAAAGCACGGACGTGAATTTGCTTGGATACTATCTATGAGCGTAGCCTCAAATTTTTTACCTTTTTCCCAGGGTGCGTTCAAATATCTTGTATTTACCATGTAATTACAGCTACATTATGCCAAATCCACGATTGCCCGTCCCTTAGCCGTAGAACTGCGGAAAGGATGAATAAAAGAGAATGTGTGAGTACATATGTCATCAGGTATGACAAATGCAAACATTTGAAATACTGGGCTCACTCAAGTTGTACAACTTTTGCAAATACAGAGGGCAAACTAAATAAATAAACACGCTTTGTTCGTAGTACATTCGGCACATTTGCAGTTTCTAGTATTCTGATTTTCCATTAAATCATCGGTTTTGTTGCATCATTCTGTTGCAAAAATGGCTCAGAGATCTTAAGGCTCTTGAGCATGTGCTTCTTAAAAGGCAGTAACTCAAAGTCTCACGTCCTTCCCTCACAACTTTGTTAGGTTCATAGGTTTGGAAAATCAATTTTGAATCAAGATAACTTTTGAAGAATTTCCTTTCTGAATGCAATGAAAGCTATTGCAAGCAGCAAACCTTTGTCCATACAACACATATCTACCTTTGTATGTAACCATTAGGAGAAGGAGTTCCTAGCTCAAAAATTGCCAAAAATTTTTTTAGAAACCTTTAATGAACATAAGCTACCCTCAGATTTACCAGGAACAAACTTTGCTCATTGTATAATCCATAATTGGTAGAGCAGTGCGTAAATTCTGGATTGGTTATTTTTGCCAGGAAATACTGCAAACAAAAAGAATTATGACTACACATTTTTTTGATAGTTTTTATTTTTTTCGGCTAGAAACAAGAAGAGCCTGCAACATTTCAATCATATATGTACATCCACTTTAGTTAAACAGCTTCTACAATCGCTTTTCCCCAAATATTTTTATACAGCATTGCCCCCCCCCACACACACCAAAAACAGCCAAGCCAGCTTCGGTTCCGAATTCCTCTATCCAAGTTTTTTTTTTGAAGTTCGATGCCATGCATTGTAGCATAAGACCCAAAACCATTATGCATGTTTTGGAAACAAATTCGACAATTTCAATTTTTCGTGGATAAATGTGTAAGCCAAAGAAATTTCGTCTTCTGCTATCTTATTTTTGAAAACACGGGAGAATGAACAAAATTTCGCGAAAAAGCATACATAAGGAACTCGAGAAGCGGGCTTTCTTTTGTACATTGAAAAATAGTCAAGAAAAATCATATTACTATAAAAACTAGGTTTTGAAGTAAGAAAGCAAAGAAACGTGAGTCGATTATGATCACACTTCGTCGGCGCGCGATTTCTAATTGCTATGTTTGTCCGTAAACCTGCGTAGCGCATACTATGTAAGCAAGGTTTGGCATGCTCAAGATAATAGAAGCTATGCGTCTACACACTTGAATTCCGCGCGCGGTACATCTAGCAAAATGCCAGATCGCGTATTGCCGCGATTTTGGAGAAACGCGCGAGGTATATTCGAGGCCTGAGACGTGCTAATATTAGTTCATTGACTACACATCCCCCAAGATTTTGAAGACTTTTCCTAAATCTGTAATAAAAGTGTGTAGCAGTTTAAGTTGCAGATTCAGGATAAGTTATTAAAATTTCAGGAATGGGTAAAAAGTTTTCTGATGCCGGCTCAGAAGTTAAACTAAAGCCACAAATATCTTTATTCAGCGGATGTGCTATCGTCGTTGGCTGTATCGTCGGCTCCGGAATCTTTGTCAGTCCAAAAGGTCAGTGAGCAGAACCCAACAGAGGTTCGCAACGGAAAAATAATTAGTTCAGGAGTTTTGCAAGATGCCGGGAGTGTTGGTTTATCGCTGTCAGTATGGCTTCTTTCTGGAGTATATTCCATGCTTGGCGCATTATGCTATGCCGAGTTAGGAACTCGCATACCAAAAAGTGGTGGGGATTACGCTTATATCAACGAGGTATGTCAATGTATTTTTTCTTTGAATCCCGACTTGATGGCAACCATTTTAGGCTTTTGGACCGCTGCCATCTTTTCTTTTCTTATGGGTGTCATTGGTGATAATCTGTCCGACTTCAAATGCTATTGTTGCTCTCACATTTGCGAATTACATTCTAAAGCCCGTGTTTCCAAACTGCGAGGTTCCAGAAAAAGCTGTGGCTCTCTTAGCAGCTTGTGCGATAGGTATGTATCGATCTTTTATCTTTGATGTAACTCTGAAAGAAACTGCTTCTGTGGTCTGTAAAAGAACAGGACTAATGCAAAGCGAAAACCCGTCTTTGAATATTTTATGAAGGTGACCCTTGAACTCGAGCTAGAACCGTGACGCACGTGGGTTCCAATAAAAATTGAGCACATTTGAGGACCGCAAAAATCAGATCTCAGCCCGGAAAAGTCGTACAAACTATCTACGGTCATCATGAAGTAGACATATGACAACGTACATAAAACACATACTTCTTCCACAGTTCAACTTCAAGTGCTTTTGAGTGATTTATGCCATTGCTGACCAGTGCTTGCGAAAGGCTAGAAATATAATGTCTGCGGTTCCACAAACATTGCATGGAACTCCCTATGTGAAAAATATAGAATCACTTTCGCTAAAACACACAATTTTCGTTCGTTAATTTCATTTGAAAAAAAATTCAGCAAATTTACAGGGTAGGGAAAAAGTCTAAGAGCCTAGTACTATCTCAATAAAATCAGAAGGGAAAGTACCCAGAAACAAAAAGTCTGGTGCACACATAAATTGACCCTTTACAAATACAGCGCGGCTCTCTAATTTTGAGACTGCTTTTGGCTTCAAAGCAGCCCTGTAAAGGCAGCATACACCCAGAATCTATGCTACCCAGTCCCCCATACGGTGTATATGTAGAGCCCAGAAGAAGATCAATTGCGCTGTAGAGTAAGAACACAGCATTATTTGGAAATTGGATTTGGAATTAAAAATATCAGTAGTTTAGAGATTTACAACACCAAAATCGGCTCCCAGACTTTCGCCCCACCCTCTATAATCTTTGATTTAATTGGCTTGGCGGCTGGAAGGCGGGGCTTTGTGACCTAATTAGGGCCACTCGCGCCCGCGACGCATTCTGCGTCTCTCCCTCGCGCGTGCTCTCTGATCATTACTTAGCTTCAACTAGGTCACAAAGCCCCGCCTTCCAGCCTCCAAGCCAGTTAAATCAAAGAGTATAGGTATGTTGTTATGTGTCTACTTTATGCTGCAAAGCAGGAAGTTTGCAAAATTTTTGAGCGGAAATCTGACTTTTGAAACGCTCAATCCCTAGCTTCTAGCTCCCGAAATCAAGTGGATCATGCTCACTTTGTTTATCTCTCTTTGCCGTAATTTTTGTCCCAACCCAATAATCTGTTTAGAGATATTCATTGTACTGCTCCACTATTGTAATCTTATCCTCGCATGGAACAAGCTTATGTAGGACCTGCTTTTGTGTCTTTTCGTGTCCTTGACTCCACGTTTTCTTATCTGAGGCATGGTCTCCATCCATTCCAAATTCTCTATCGGGATTGATTTTGTTCTCCCGCCAAATGCTGGACAACCTGGGCCTCCATCGCTAGGGCTAAAAACGGAATGCTGAACGGACCTCCCGCTTATGCGCACACGTCCATACCGTCGTGACCTGTTTTCCTGGGCAATTGGAGCTACTTTCATTTAGACTCGCACGATGTCATTAATGTGGTCCTTCAGTGTAACGCCTAAAGACCATCGTAGCATCCTTGTTTCCATCACACTAAGCTCGTACTTTACGTGGGCTACCTCACTACCATACAGTGCTGCTGGAAGAGTAACAATTCTTTACACCCTTAAGTTAAGCGGCATCCGCCAACTCAGGAGTGTCCCCCAGAACTAGTGTTAAGGGCAGTGGGCCGGCAAAACGAACCCTTTTCGGATTTTAGTGGATTTAGGTAGTTGAATTCCCAATACACTGTAGCCCGAACCCCACCTGCCAATTCCTGCCTTAAGCTAAAAAAATGGGCTTCAAAACTCAACTCGCCCTTCCCACTTATTGTAGTGGGTTACTCTTTTTTTTGCACTTGACGGACTGAGTCCAAAACTGTGCTTGGCTGCTTGAAAATATTGATAACTACCCTAATTTCACGCGTAAACGCACCCTTTTCGGTTTTTCAAGCGTGCCGCTCAGTCGCCTCGTGTGTTTCGAAAAGCGGCTAAAAAAGAATTATGCCGCACGATATTCTTAAGCAATATGCAGCACTGTAAATATTGGGTTGGTGCAAAAAATAATGGCCGATTTTCGAAGCCTTTTTTCAGGGCAGCTTTTTTCCATCAATACTTCTTCTTTAAAATAGATGTAGTGTACCATCGAGAAGCTGCTCGATCTAATGGCGTTTGAAACGTATATATATAGCTGAATGTGTGTTTGTATGCTGTGTGTGTTCCTAGGTGCGGAATGAAATTTTTAAATCTGGACCTATTTGGACCAAACTTGGCGCACATGTACTTCGGGGCGGGCGAGTGTCATCGGCTACTTTTCGTCATCGATTGATATCGATTTTATCGATTTTTATCGATTTTTTCGAAAAAAATCTATAAAATCGACAAAATTGGTCGATAACTTTAGGAAGTAATATTGTACTCGTAATCAGCATGCTCGATTACCCCCCTTTGCCAACTCCCAACCTCATAGGTGAACTCTGCAAAAAAATCGATAAAAATCGATAAAATAGATATCAATCGATAACGAAAAGAGCCTATGACACTCGCCCACCCCGAAGTACATGTGCGCCAAGTTTGGTCTAAATCGGTCCAGAAATAGAAATTCTGTTCCGCATATACGTACACATAGACAGGCATACAAACACACATTCAGCTATATATATAAAATGAGGATGGAAGCGCTTCAAACGCCATTACATGGAGCAGAAAACAGCTTCTCGATGGTACACTACATCTATTTCAAAGAAGAAGTATTGATGGAAAAAAAGTTGCCCTGAAAAAGGCTTCGAAAGTCGGCCATTATTTTTTGCCAAATTTCAAGCTACATGACTGGGAGTTGGCAAGGGGGGGAAGTAGGAGCATGCTGATTACGAATACAATGATTGCTTTTGGATCTATCAATTCTTCATCGATTTTATCGATTTTTTCAAGGTTCCAACGGGGCTGGGAATTGGCACATAGAAGTAAGTGAGATGTTGATTATTAACACAGCTGGAACAGGGAATTGGCGCGTAGAAGTGGGCATAGGGAAAGTTTGTACAGGATAGGGATGGCACCTTTATCAAACTGACAGGGTCGAGCGGAGCCGGGCAAGCCAGCTAGTCTGTTATAAAGTTACTGAGCTTCAACCGCATCCAAATCAGAACTTCATTTCATCCACTTTTCTGGCCAGAATTCAAGCCCTTATCATTGGCACTTCTTCGAAAATTAGCTATTGTATGTGATAGAAATTGTCTACATTACGCATACTTAACCGTATTTCTTGAAGTTGGCTTGCGACTACAAGATAGGCTACTTATCATTCACACTAACAAACTTTGAAAAAAGTTATGAATCGTCAAAAACAAGGTTCTAGCAGAAGAACCTTTTCTGTTTTTTAATCCATATTTTTCTGCCCTTTTGTGTGTGTGCAAGTAAATGTGCTTCTGTATTGCAGACGGCTTCCTGCTTCTGACGATCGTTACCGCATTCGGAAATGTGGATCTTTGACAAAGTTATAGCACGTCAAAATGAGAATTCGCAAAGCGACCATCATTTTTGCACCAACCTAATAGTTTTTTGGTCGCGAAGTCCTTCGGTTGTTGTGCTGTTCTATTTTGAAAAAAACCCCTGCTTGCAAGGCGCATGAAATTAGGTTAGCTCTTCCGGACGTGAAAAGTGCTGTTTGGGGAGGAAGCGAAAGCCCGCCCTCTAGAGAGCGATTGGCTCGTGGAATCCGGATGGGTGAGGATACCCCACACACCTCGAAGGCATTTGGAATATTACTCCAGCAGCCAATCGCTCTGCAAAATACCCGGTTTCCGGTTCCAGCCCCAACAGCAACTTTCACGTTCAGAAAAGCAAGTTATTTCTTCAAAAGCTGCAGGAGAGCTTCAGTTTCGCAAGGGAATCATGTCAGTCGAAGTGGTCTTTTAGATGGGATGTAAACCATATTGAAGGGCATATAATGCTCATCTGCTTTCCTTACTTGTGGAACATTTATAGACAAGGAGCTATGAGCGTTTATTGGTGCGAAAATTCGAATGTGCAAGTAGGACAAAGATGTTTGTGTTACTTTTCTAGCGCTTTAACGGACCAGCCACAATTATCAGAGCACTTTATTCAATGAATACTCTAAGGCCCGTATGCACATACATCCCCGCGGGGAGGGGATGTGCGTTTTACCATTGAAACGATCCCCGCTGGGGCTCCCCTCTCCTCCCCACACGAACCCCCGCATGCACAAAGACAATATCGGAGAAGGGATCCCTTGGGAATAGGGAAAGTGAATCCCCTATGCACGAGGGGATCGAGCGGGGAAATCACTTCGCTTCCGCCTGTGATAATTATCTCTCTGTTCTCACCATTTGAGAGCTACTCGTCTTCATTCTGTCATTGGAATTACTTTAGCCGTTGCGGAATGTGCGGCTATAGTAATTATGCTTGGCGCAACAAAAATAACATTTTTATGCCCATTATACCTGCTGTCTTCATGAATGCTGCTTACTTTCGCCCAAACTGCCCATTCCAGCGTAAAGGTGTTTCAAAAGAGAAGTCAAGGTGTCTCTGCAGTTGAATGGGTAGAAGACGTTAAGCTGCCGAAAAAAGAGGGAGGGTGTGTCGCGGACACTCAAAAAACCAGCATATCTACACATAACAGAAGCTGCAAACCGTGCCAGCTCTCCATGAAGGCTGTAGCAATTAGCGACATACCGTCCAATCCCCCCAAGGGAATGATCCCCAGCCGCCATCCCTGCTATGCACGAGGGGATCGCTGGGGAGGGATCACTCCCCCGAAGATCTCTACTCAGAAATAAGCAAATCTGCTACTTTCCAGATTTTTGCAAGACATTTCAGGTTAAGATGACTAAATAAAGACAACATATCATGTAATATGATAGTTAAATGAATCGGCTTATATGGCTAAAAGTATCATATCATGTCAAACTTCTTGCATGATCAAGAACTCCTACAGATATTCAAATTGGCAGCTATTACATGCTCGGGTTTCTTCTCGAGAAGCGAATATAGAGTAAAGAGACAAGATTACAAGCTATAGGTTGGAGAAAGGAACCCGGCTTTCAAAAAAAAATCGTTCATCAAATTGAACGAAATGCTTCGTAATAACTGATTGAAACCAGAATATTCGATTCTCTAGCATGATTACACCAGCCAACCCCTACTTCGAGAATGTAGCTCAACAACGCGGGGATGTCGATCCCCTCCCCGCGTTGTTGAGCTACATTCGCGCATACGGGGAGGGGAAGGGAAGGATCCGCAGTGGGGTTCGTTCGATTGACACCTCAACGAAATGCTGAATTTGAGGCTGCGAAAGAATACCGCAAAATGCTGGCAAACGTTGAAAAACCGCGGAAACTGGAAAATGCTGCACCTACACGACTTATTTTGTAAGAGAAGTAAATTGCCATAACACAGTTGCAGGAAAATCATAACATGAAGTGCAAAATAGGCTCACATTACTTCAAAAATCATCACTATTACTACTGACGGCAGGTAACGAGAATAAAGAAGCCTTGAAACCAGTAATATGGAAAAGAAAAAGAGAGCGATGGGGAAAGAGAGACATGCAATGGGGGGGGGGGTGAAAGGAGAAGAGTGAGAAAGACAAAGGCACGCGAAATCAGTATTTTTGTGCATTTTGTTTCGAAAGCTATTCTGTGACACAACCAATGACCGAAAAAAGTTCTTCGGCGAGATCTTGTAGTAGCCGTGAGGTAGAAGCGACCACCGCAATAACGCCATCCCTGCTATAGGTGGAGGGGAGGGGATCGCTCCCCTCCCCTTTGACATAGCGGGGTTCATTGAAGGGGATCGATCCTCTGGGGGTCCAGCTCCCCTCCCCTCCCCAGCGGGGATGTACGTGCATACGGGCCTAAGAAAAAATATCACACTTGGTTGCTTTGTATGAGGGCTAGTAAACTTTTGGCAACCCATCTTATCGTGAATGCACATTGAATTTTTTGCTCCAACAGACGCTCGCGACTCCTCGTTCACAAATGTTAAGCAGATAAAGAAGGCTGATTTATAATCAGCATTTTATGCTTTTCAATGTGGTGTACATCTCATGTAAAGAGGCCGCTTCGGCTAAACATGGTTCCCTTGTCAGCTCATCCGAGTCAAAAACGATGTTCAACCCAAAGTTGTCAATCTGCTGAGCCAATGCCTTTAAGCTCATGCGGTCTGCACTACCGTCTATCGGGGTAGTATGGTGGAAGTATGGTTGCTCATTGTAAAAATGAATTTTAAGACAGGAGTAATCAGAAATACAGCGACTGCCCAGGTTTTATGAAAACGGTACTTGAGATAGCTAGGATTTTAATACTTAACTCGTGTTTTACATAAGACAAGGGGCATAGCGTCAAGTAGGCAATCTGTAATACCGTAATCAACCTATACATTCTTGATTCTTTTACACTCTAGTGTCATTTATGTTCCAGCTCTTCTGACATTCATCAATTCTTGGAACGTACAACTTGCTACGCGTTTCAATAATTTCTTCACTGTGACTAAAGTAGCAGCGTTGGCATGCATCATCATTGCTGGACTGATATGGTTGGGAACGGGTAAGCAGGATTCAAATTTCGAAAAATCTTCATTGAAATAAAAAGAATTCCAGGTCATGTCGAATACTTTCGAATGCCGGATTTTCTGGCAGGTAGCCAGACTAGTCCTTCCAGACTTGCCTTGGCGTTCTATTCTGGAGTATTCACATATAATGGCTATAGCTACCTCAATTTCGTTACCGAAGAACTGAAAGATCCATATAAGTGAGCAATACGAGACATGGGTTTGATGAATATTCAGATGATATTTCATATTTTACCCAGAAACCTACCTCGAGCAATCTACATATCGATGCCGTCTATCACACTTATCTACATGCTCGTAAACATAGCTTATTTTGCAGTATTATCTACCGATGAGGTGAGCTAACGCAGTCATAGTTTTTCGAAAAGTACCAAAGCTCAATGTCCATTTTAAGGCTCCCGCCAGAGTGCGGAAGCCACGCCAGCGCTACGCCGGCGCCGAGCCAGCGCCGAGCTGCCCCGGCGCTGTTTCGATCGATACACGTGCATTTCTTTGGGGAGGGGCTAGATGACCTAGTTTTCAGCCAGGTAGATGCACCGACTATTGATCGAATCTTCCAGAAGCTCCGGTAGCCCTTGCCCGCACAAGGTCAGCTAGCCCCGCCCCGAACAAACGGGACAGCTCGGCGCTGGCTCGGCGCCGGCGCAGCGCTAACGTGACCGGCACTCTGGCGGAGGCCTAACAAATCCGCTCTTGCACTAGGAATGAAATTGAATGTCATTCAGTTTCTTGAATCGGATGCAGTAGCAATGTCGTTTGCCAAGCAAGTGATGGGTTTTCTTGCGCCAGTAGTACCGCTATTCGTGTCCTGCTCTTGCCTTGGAGGCTTGAACGGCATGTTGTTTACTTCAGCAAGGATGTTTTTTGCGGGCGCCAGGTAAGTTTCTTTTGGTGCTGGCAAAAACCATTGGTTGTCTTTAGAGAGGGACATTTACCCGAAATGTTGTCAATGATCTCTATTATATACCTCACACCTTTGCCCTCATTGATATTTTTAGGAAGTAAGTGAAGTACAGTTCCACAACAGAGTAAGAACGTGACTGTTCAGCCACTTCGATTGCTATGCTGTTTGTTGGTGATGTATTCGTACTAATAAACTACACCGCTTTTGCGACAGGACTTGTCGTTACAACTTCGACTGCTGGCCTACTCAAAATGCGGTTCACACAACCAAACGCGAAGACGCCAATCAAGGCAAGTACTAATTGCGTTCGAGCAACACAACTTAAGCAGTCATCTTGTATCGATATATATCGTATTCATCTAAAAATTTATGAATCTCACCAATTTGAAGGTAAGTTATCTACTGCAGGTTATATTATATATCAGGCTGTGAAAAAGTTTTGCCAATTTTGAAAATCTACAATTTCAACATGTTCCAAGTATGACCCAGCCTCAACTGGATCTTCTGGAAGGTTACTTGAGCTAACACAATATAACTATGCTCGATCTTGATTTCTTATTTTATGTTTGTCGCAAGAACAATTGAGGGCACTATCTAATACGAGTGCCGTAGGAAATAAAGACAGCGACAAGCAGCATCAATGGCGCATTCATGGAAAGTCCCGGTACCTTGGACGCTAACCGTTGGTTCAGTGGATTTGAGATTGAAAATACAAGCCTAAGGATAAGCAAGGTCTGGACGGCTTTCGCTTTTGGCTGAAGAGAAGACGCTTGATTCAATGAAAGCCGATTCGTATGCTACTACTCCTGCGGTAGCTCAGACACTACACCGCTCACATACCTCCGTAGCATCCACCATCAGTCTCCTAGCTACCGGGAAATTCTTGCTCGACGGGTGCCACCATCTCATTGAAGCTAGCAAGAGGTGCCTTATGAGCATTTGTGACTCTTTCTTCACTACAAAAAAGAGTTCTTTTAAGATCTAGTCAAAGGAGATAAAAGTTGAATATTGTACGAGATTAACACTGGGAAAAGTTTAGCTTCGGCGTAGAGCAGAATCACCGACGCAGCCTAGATCACGCCCTTACAAGATCTTGCTCTGCTGCTAGTGGGATGCAAGAGGAGCTTTAACTTCTCATAGTTCCTCTAGGCAGAGAAGTAGTCACACCCACCAAATACGTTGATCGGCTGCAGAGGTCGGCTGAAGGCTAAACAAGGAAAACTTTAAGGAAAAAACTGTGCAATTGCTTCACGACAGTATCAGAGCATATGTGCTACGAGACCAGGCATGAATTGGAAGAGCTTGATTGAGATATGGTGCCACACGCGCTGTATTCGAGATATAGCACCAAATATTTACAGATTGTTCCACCTAAAGCTTTATCTAAGCAAGAAATTCTTTGCCAACTTTAACACATTGACGACAATGTGACCCACATGGTGGGTCATGCAATGACTGTGGTTTTAGAAATTCTATTATGCTTTATTCCTAGAAACTACTTCCGCATTTTTAATTGCTTCTCAAAATTACTGTAGGGATACTGCAGATGACGTCCTGTTTGATTTCAGCCGAAAATACTCAACTTACTGTAGTTGGGACTGTCCCACAAGGCAGATAGCTAAAAATGCACGCTGTCGTCAACGTGTTAAAGGCAGTGTCCGGCCAAAAAGTCGATTTTGAGATTTTGTGCTTACTTGGACCTACTCGCTATGCTGAATCCGAAAATCCACATTGGAAAGCGCGAAAACGGCGAAAAAGGGCTCTAACGCAGGAGTGAAATCAAAAGTGGGCGGGGTCTTCCCTCAGGTGAATTCACGGTCCCAGCTTTCGGAGCGATCTTTTCAATTCCACTAACCGCGCTGACATCTCAACCGACCAAGTGCGAATGCATGATCTGAAGTCGGAAGCGAAAAGATCGCTCCGGGAGCTGGGACTGTAAATTCACCCTGGGGAAGACCATGCCCACTTTTGATTTCCCTCCTGCGTTAGAGCCCTTTTTCGCCGTTTTCGCGCTTTCCAGTGTGGATTTTCGGATTCAGCGTAGCGAATAGGCCTGGGTAAGCACAAAATCTCAAAATCGAGTTTTTGCCCGGACACTGCCTTTAACGACCTGAAATCAAAATTCACCTGCTTTTGTGAATCGAGAACTTCTGAAGCCCGGGAGAAAAGCATCCTGATTTGCCTTCCTGGTGGACAAAGGTTGTTGGTCACATAGTGAGTATATTTTTGGTTGAAGGTTGATTATAATGAATATGTATAAAGACGTAAGTTAGCAGAAATTATTTCACAACCTACTAATATACTTTGAATCTATAGCCTCTTTCCTTAGTAAGAGCTTCCGTGGAGAATGTATAAATTCTTCGCTTCGTCTAAGGAAGGAAGAGAACAAACAAACAAAAACTCTTCTTTTTTATAATGTATAAGTTGACGTTAGATATACAGGGTATCCGTAGAGTATGTATACACTGTTTGATCGTTAATATCTCTCTTCCCAAGAAGTCTTTCGCCTTGCTTCAGGTACCGTTTTGTAGAGCTGGCTTCAACTTAGATTAGCAGTATAGAACGAATCACCCATCTCTCTTCATTACTGTAGGATTACGGTAGATACTTCAAAGAGGGTTTTGAACCATGAAAGGCCATATTTTGCCTCAGAAACGGAATAAAACAGCTTGAAAGATTTTACATCAGGCTAATTAGAGTTGTTGATTCTAACTGTAAAGTTGCCAACTTATTATGATGCTTCATTGAAGAGTTATGCTGGGTGAGAGGTAGCGGCCATTTTTTCACTGTCCCTAAAAAGTGCGGTCACACCGTTTAGAAAGCTTCGCAATCTTGTGAATAGATGAGTATTGAACTCAGCGTCCATAAAAACACTATTACACAAGTTTCCACATTTTTTTGAAAATTTTTGAAACGGCAGCTTTTTCCACATTGACACCATATGTTTCAAGTTTCTACCGTAATCCTACAGTAATGAAGAAAGATGGGTGATTCGTTCTATACTGTAATTCTAAGTTGAAGCCAGCTCTACAACACGGTACCTGAAGCAAGGCAAAAGACTTGTTGGGAAGAAAGATATTAACGATCAAACAGTGTATACATACTTTACGGACGCCCTGTATAATATGCCCTCACTAATACAGCAGCCCCTGCCCCGTAGATAAAACGTCACGAACGGTTTGATGCAGAAAAACAAACATACCAAAAAACGCAGATGGATGGAATGCTTGGTGATTTACCCAGTTTGTAAAAGGTGAAGAAACTTTGAAGAATATTGTAGCACCAAAATCAGCGTAGCTACAAACATTTTACTACTCTTTTAGTACCGCTAAACTTGATTTTTCTGTTTCAGTTCAACATCCTGATACCTGTGACATTCCTATTACTCTGCTGTGCATTACTCGTGCTACCTTTTTTTTCTCAACCGGGTGAACTGGTCGTGGGGTTGATCATGGTCTTGTCTGGTATACCAGTCTACTTTCTATTTGTGTGGAACAAAAGAAGGCCGAAAGTGGTTTATGAACCTTGGAGTAAGTATGGCTCATGTGAAAGGCTTCGAAGTAAGCAGAGTGATTTCAGTTTGGTTGACACATTCGGTACAGAAGGCTTTGTTCTGCGTCCCTCAAAGCGAGGAAAAGTGATACTCTCAAGCTTGGATACTTCTTCCATGGAGAGAATTCGATAGAAAATTTACTACTTAGAAATTCAAAACTATACACGGATACCACGAATACCACGGATACCACGGATACCACGGATACCCTCTGATACTTCAGAAAAGAAGTACTTACTTATAACTTTAGAACAATACACTGCGATCGTTCTTCTACGCTGACCTCTCCAACCAGAAAAAATCGGGTTCAGCGTATTTAGTTCACTCCTCATTCGAAATTTACTTACGTTAATTGTTCTGTCATTTGACTTCCTGCTTTGAGATATTGTAGGCATTACAAAGTTAATATTGTTCCTCTCATATTGTTTTTAGATACGTGGTGCTCAGGGCTCAGCAGAGGTGGCGCTTTTACACGCTGGATATAGTTTTTAAGGGGAGGGGGACCAAGTTTCCATCCGGAAACCTGCCGAAATATTAGAAAACACAACTCTAACTCTTAGCAAGCCCGAAAAGATCTAACATAGTTCCACCAATTGCAGTAAATTGATTGACACGTTACCAATACGACAGTTCATAAACCTATGTGCACACGATTTCAACGTATCAAAACACAATCCTTACGCACAAAAATATCAACAATTAGATTATTTACAACGAGTAAGCAATGTTGAGCCACCAGATTTGGTGTGTACATTCGCGGCGATGGTCGAGTACGAAAAATTCTTAACAAATTATCTGAACGAGAGGAGTTGTGTTTTTTGATTTCAGGTTGCTATCGCGCAACCTGGAAGCACCCTGAGGTTGCGCGGAACCAGACAAAATCATGAATCTTCGCAGTTCTCTCCATACTCACATAAATTTTAAAAATTTTACTTAATACATTTCTTTAGATCAAGCTTTACCTATGAGTGCTCACCTTGACCCAAGATTCGTCCCCCACGCTTTGTTACGGTTCTTGAAAATAACAGTATTTTTTTCGCATTTCGCTTTTTAATGTTTGAATTGTTCTCTTATTTTCTTCACTTTAATTCCTTTTTTTACACTGCATATTCTTACAGCTTCTACAACAACGAACACAACAAAAGGTATCTCGTTCCGCTTGTCAAGGGAGACTTCGTTTTTGTCTTTTTTTTAATCATATACCACCTCGTGCTGAGCCCTGGTGGTGCTTCCGGTGCTTCTGTAAAAAAAACATTTTCCAGCTCTTTTCATGCATGACATTAGTATGGTAGAGGATGCACCAGAAAAATTGAACAGATAATAGATAGTTTAGACATTTCTGACCGATAAATATCAAGATTTTCATGATACGTGCTCACGCTACTCGAATTAAGAAAGGTAGTAGCTATAAAGGTGTCTTCTATCTTCACCGTTTTTGACGGTTTCTCATTATATTCACATCTTGATTTTTTTTTCAGCACGAGTACAAAAAGTGCTACCGAAAAAATGGTTGGTATACCGAGATGAAGTACTCGTAAATCATGTGAACGCGCAAGGTAACCAGGGCTCGACAGTGGCTTTCTGAAAATGCAAAAAACGAAGTCCCCTGACTTTCGCAGAATTTTACGAAGTCACCTTTGATCCTTGAAATATTCGGATCGACTAAAAAGACGAAAGTGGACCAAAGATATCCCCCACAAAAACGATATTCTCTTTGTTTTTTGTCCCAAAAATAATAACCAGCTTGCTTATAAGCCATCTGTGCCGAGATCCAAAGGTAACACTGGTTTTTCTGCTCAATGCGAAAAGACTATTGAAGAAGTTGATATGCCAATTTTTCGTTACTGAAAATAAACCCGAGTTATCAGGTGACCGTTAAATGCAAAGATTTATTCTTATTAATAATATACTTGTCCTATGTATTACCAAGGTCAAGCGTAGGGTTCCTTCCAGGGGGGGGGGTCGTATCAGGAGATGAGGAGCCTGTCGTGATTAAGAGCCACTCGTCTAAAATGAAGAAGTGCTAATGGAATAAGGTGACGAAAAAAGATGCGAAACCGGTAGATGTCATGCCCTCAGCAAAGCACAACAGTAGTTATTATTGCTAAGCGTGGATACGGTAGTGAACAGCATACAAAATAACCTTCTTTTCGAAGTTTCAGCATATCCCCTTTATCTTCATCTTTTACCGTACACCTCTACAAAATCACCAAAAAACCCACCTTTCAAAATGAGTTGTTTACGTAATCTTGCAGACCATACAAGCATTACCTGCTATAATTTCTGGTGTGGTCTAGCGCCTAAAAGCGTCATGTTCACACATTATGCGTTGTTTTCAAAAACATGTCAACCTTCCGATATTCATAAAAGGTAGTACCCTTCGCTAATCTATATAACAAGGAAAGTTCGCTTGGTCAAATTGGCGATTCGGAAGGTGTTGTAAACCTACAGTTGCAGCGGTGGAATTTGTACAGGGTGGTCCACATGAAGTGTGACACAACGAGAAAAATTATAACTTTGCATAGGCTGAATGAAATCAAAAGCTTTTGTCTTCACCGATAGAGAAGAGAGTTCTGTATAAGGACACCTAGCTAACTTTTGAAAAACCTGTCCCTGCTTGTTTTAAAATCGTTTTTTCCCCTTCAAACCTCCTCCAAAATTCCTTCGATTTGCGCGCGATGGTTTCTGCTCCCAAACTCTCACCAGGTTTTTTCGTCGGCAAATCAAATGACGTGGGTCTCAAAGGGCAAACTCTTTCCTTTAGGCAGACAAAAAAGAGTGCTTGCAGGTTTAAGGATGAGCGAGCTAGGGCCACATATCATTTTTTCCACTGTTCAAACAATGGATCTTACACAGCTGCAATTTCTTCTTTTCGCTGTCCATTGGTGTCTAGTCATGATAAAAGTTCCCAAAAGCGTCTATGTTATTTCCCTTGATTCAATAAGGTGCCACAGCCCTTCAAAGTTTGCTTTCGATGCTTTTTCCAGAATCTCGGAAAATTGCGATTTTCGTTGCCATGGCGACTGCTTTTAAAAAACCTTCGAACTTGACCATGTTTTACTGGGAACCGAAGTCGGAACCAACTACAACTGGACAACAGAATATGGAGAACACGACTACCACCAAAACATGGAGTGAAAAGGACTGAAAAATGAATTTTTGGAACCAGTCAAACATCATGTGAGCCAAATATGAAAAAACATTGTGCGGCCTCTTCACTCGAACATTCTTGAACCCAGAAATTTTCTTTCTAGCCTATCTGTGAGCAAAACGCTCGCTCTTCCAGGCCCATTTTATTGGATTTGCTAAAAGAAGACTTTTGGACGAAGTCCCGTCAAAAACCATCGCGCGCATTTCAAAATTTTCTCGGAGCAGAATAAAGTCTTTCATCAAGATCGAAGGTGGATATCTTAAAAGTAAATCTACAACGTTTTATATAAATTTTTTGTCTATCAAATGAAAACAAAAGCTTTCAATTTCGTTGAGTTCTAGCAAAGTTACGGAAGCTTTTGTGCGTCACATTTCATGTGGACCACCCTGTAGAGCTTGGAACACTGATGTCAGATATACCTTCTATATCTGTTTCTTACCCCAAATTTTCGTGCATTTTTAGCGTGGAATCACGATAGTTTTCACAAAAAAGCATGCAGGCTTAGGCAAAGCACCTAGCAAGCGTAGATCTAACCTAACATATCTGAACGTTTTCAAGTGTTGTCTATCCATGTTGTAATTACAGGTCGTCATTTTCCTTTTAGATAGCATTTCCATCATAAATCCAAAAAAGCTCACAACTTCATATAGGAAAACGCTTTGCAGATATAGAAGCTATATTGGGGTTATAAGTTCTGTCAGTAAGTATGCATCACTTCCCGAATTGCCATTTCGACCAAACGAACTTCCCTTGTAAGACTCACATTTCACATCGTTAATGGTGATTTGCATGTGCTTCGATGATTTCACTGCATTTTTCAACTCGAGTGCTTTTCACTCCATGGACGACCATTAACCAGAACAAGTCAAAGTATTCTCAAACTCCTACCGTACAATTTACGAGATTCGCGGTAGCGAATAGCATGAAACTGGTAACAAAGCTTCTGGTGATGAAGTAAATAGGGTCCAGCACAACCGTTCAAAAGGCCTGGCAACACCTCAGGTATTATTTGCGGCAAGATGCGCATCGCTGAAAAGAGGTTCGTAACGAACCCGGTTTTAGTGGAAAGCTAACTCAGATTTTTCAGCTTCCAAATATGGAATTTTCAAAAAGCAAAAAAGAAGCAGTTTCGACATTTGCTTATTTTTTCTTACAAAAAAGTGTTTTTGCACAGATTCCTAGCCGATCATGAGAAAAGCGTTCCCGTCAGTACGGGACAAAAAGAATTAGATGCTTTCAAAAAAAAAACAGTTTACAGGGTGTCGCCTGATCAACACCTTTGCAGGACGAGCAGGAGGTTCTGCACTGAACATTGCAAGACAAGAACTAAACAGTCGATAATATCGTATGCAACAATTTGAAACGTCTAATAAGGAGGCCTCATTCTCCAACAAACCAATCGTGACTAACTAACGCAACCAAACTGCAAGATCATCGGTATGCATTGGATTTGCAACTGTTCGTCTTGTTGGGAGAATAGCGGCGATGAAATGCTGAACTTTGCCCGAGGCGTAAACAAATCCTTACCGCAAAAATTGCGAAAAACTTGTCCAGTGAGTTTTTCTGCGTGGCAAGATATGGCCTCGTACGGTACATGCTGTCAGAATTTTCTTGCAAGACTTGACTAAAAGGTATATTAGAATCCGATGTACTCCTCAGACCTCGCTCCACCAAGTGATCATTTATTCCTATTTCTTGCAAACGGTATGAACAATGCTTGTTCCAATTCTGAAGACGATATCAGGCGCTGGTTAGACGGCTTTTCTGGAACCAGACCTACTAAATTTTCCGAAAAAAAGCAAAAATTTGACGGCAAGGTGGCAGGAGCGCGAAGGCGAAAGGCCTTATAAACTAAATTTTGACAAAATTCTATCATCTCGTTGATTTATGAGAACCACTAGCTGGCTTACCCGGCTCCGCCGTATCCGGACCAAACTCGGCACACATACACTTCGGGCCCCGGCGGGTGTCACAGTCCACTTTTCGTTATCGATCGATGTCGATTTTACCAATTTTTATCGATTTTTTTGCAGAGTTCACCTACAGGGCTAGGAGTTGGCACAGGGGGGAAGTGAGCATGGGGATTCCGAATACAATATTAGTTTTCAGAATTATCGATTACTTTTATTGATTTTATCGATTTTTTGTAAACTTTGACATGCGAGGCTGGGATTTTGCACAGGGGGTAATCGAGCATGCTGATTACGAACACAATATTAGTTTTCAGGATCGTCCATTACTTTTATCGATTTTATCGATTTTTTTGTAAAGTTTGACCTGCGGGGCTGGGAGTTTGCACAGGGGGGTAATCGAGCATGCAGATTACGAATACAATATTAGTTTTCAAGATCGTCCATTACTTTTATCGATTTTATCGATTTTTTGAAAATTTGAGCTAGGGGGCTGGAATTTGGCAGAGGGGTGTAATCGAGCATGCTCCCAGCACCCCCATGGGGGTGATCAGCATGCTCGATTACACCCTTCTGCCAACTTCCAGCCCCCTAGCTCAAACTTTGCAAAAAAATCGATAAAATCGATAAAAGTAATCGATAATCCCGAAAACCAATATTGTATTCGGAATCCCCATGCTCGATTACCCCCCTGTGCGAACTTCCAGCCCCGTAGCTCAAACTTTGCAAAAAATCGATAAAATCGATAAAAGTAATCGATAATCCTGAAAACCAATATTGTATTCGGAATCCCCATGCTCGATTACCCCCCTGTGCCAACTCCCAGCCCCGTAGCTCAAACTTTGCAAAAAAATCGATAAAATCGATAAAAGTAATCGATAATCCTGAAAACCAATATTGTATTCGGAATCCCCATGCTCGATTACCCCCCTGTGCCAACTCCCAGCCCCGTAGGTGAACTCAGCAAAAAAATCGATAAAAATCGATAAAATCGATATCGATCGATGACGAAAAGTAGCCTATGACACCCGCCGGGGCCCGTAGTGTATGTGTGCCAAGTTTGGTCCGGATCGGTTCAGAAATGGAATTTTCTATTCGGAACATACGTACAGACATACATACAGACATACATACATACATACAAACAGACATTCAGCTTTATATATAAGATACGAATTTATGGAACGACCTAATAGTTTAGAACAATGTCTTCTTCCTTTCGCTACCAATTCCGAACCAAAGTGAACTTTCGTATGGGATTCTATCGGCAACTAGGAGTTGCCGTCTCTTCACCATATACTTTGACGGCATAATCTTTTTCTTCATCCATTTCATCCGCTACAAAAAAGACAAATCATACCGTTCAGTGATGCCGCTTTTGTTTTGAAGCGGATGAAGTTGATGAAGAGAATACGCTCAGCTTGTGCATTATAAGGCATGCTCGTTTCATATAAGTCTTGCACAAGATACATAACAGAAGTTGTATCAACATTTACCGTTAAATGAAAGTGCGATTTCGCGCTCTCGTGAGAACAAAAGCGGTTAACGGCTGCTGAGGGCTCCTGGAGGTGCCGCATAAAGTATACTTGGTCCGAATCGAATGAAATTTCGATCACTCGAATAAAACATTCAAATATATTCGCATTCGCAGTTTGACATCCAAAGTTTTTTTTATTTTAGTAAAATTTGAGAACTCGAATAATAAAAAAACGAGTGTAACAATAAAATTCGAAGATCATTCGGAAGTTTTAATCGAATGTCATTAGGCTGCTGCATAAGTACTTTCCAATTTGAATTTGTTGAGTTCAAGAGTAAGGGTGCATGCTGCTTACGAATAGACAGTGTTGGGGCTGGATTTGCCAGCTAGTATGCAATGAATTTTGAAAGAGATTGAGGAAGCCTGTTGTTGCACGAAAATCCATTATATTGTTTCACCGTACTCAGCACTCTGCATAGACATAACCAGGCAAATGTCATAACTTCCTGCAAAGTCAACTGTTTCTATGTCACAACTTCTTTCAAAGTCTTCTTTCCAAGATCTTAGTTTCTATGTGTTGTAGGTTTGACCCATAAGGTCTGCGTTGCCCAGAGATTTTTTGACCGAGCAAAAAAGGAACCACTTCTTGAACTCGATTCATCACGTGTGTTCATGCCTACTTCCGAATTATAAAAGTTTGCGCCGAAAAGGAATTAGTGGATGGGCCCCGCTATATCTTGCTTTACCCTAGCACCTCCAGTTTTAAACCTCATCGGTTACTTCTATTCGCAGGAAGTTATTGCTTGTAAAATTATTATACAAAAAATTGATGTTCAACAATAAATCTTACTAGCAAAACATTTTCTTCTTGAACTGAACTTGTGAATATACTAACCTTCTACCTCTTATTCCACCAATGAAAAAACTTTACTTGAAGGGCGCTTTGTGGAGATTTTCTCGCAGGAACATATTTCTAGTGTGAGAACGTACCTCGACTACTTGGAAATTTTAGATCTGAAATCTCTTTACACTCAAGAAATTTACAATTCGAAAAGCAGAAAGAGCAAGAAAAGCACCTTCCAAAGATACCAACAATATCGCACTAGATATGAAATTCTCTTAGAACAGTTGCTCCAAACATAAGGCAAAAGAAATCGGACAGAACTTATGCAGCAGCCTAATATATTCGAATTCGTATTCGAATAAAATCCCTATTCCAGTCATTTGAGTTTGTTGCAAAGCCAGCTGCTCGGTATCAAACTCGCTTCGTCTGCGTTTTTTTTTTTGTAAAACTCGATAATTCTTTTTGCAGCCGTGATCAGCATTGTACGGAAACTTGCATTCCTCCAACAGCTTGCGATAGTAAATAGATGTGGATTTTGACTGATTGCTTTTCTGATCAATGAGTACGTTTTGCACTGCTGTTGGCACCAAATCAGCAAAAAACAGCTACTGAACTCAAGCTCATGGTCCTTTATGTAGTGGAAGTGTGTTGACAGGCCTGTTTCTCTCCCTTTGCGTTGCTCATATTTTTGGTCCGCAAAGGACCACACTAGTGAGCACTCTTGCATGCAGAACTTATGCTACACAACTGCCTCTATTCTTTATCTTACAAGGGAACGATACTTAGTGTCCGTGACCTTTTCAGATGAAATATATACCAATACACTCGTCTTCGAATGCTGTTCTGCTGAACGTTTCTCTGAAAGAAGTTATGAAGGATTTTCGCGCCAAATTTGGCCGTGCGAGGCACATATGAGAGGAACAAAAACATGGTAACAAATTAACAAGCATTCATTTTCCGATCATTTTCATTTTTATAGGCACCTCTAGGAATAAATATAGGAAATACTCGTATAAAGGACTCGTCATTAAATTTTCAAAGAGTAAGGACACGCATTTACCTCGAGGAAATTCAACTCTCAAAAAGAAGCTTAATTGAGACACTGCCCAAAAGAATCTGAACCTACACCTGTATCAGCTTGTGAGGCTAACGCACTAGCCACTACACCACAACTACCGGTAATATTGGTGTTCCCACCATATCTCTGGAGGGCAAATTTGGCGCGAAAATCCTTCATAACTTCTTTCAGAAAAACGTTCAGCAGAAACGGAAGTCAGGTTCGGAATCAGCGTTCGAAGACAAGTGTAATGGTATACATTTTATTTCAAAAGGCTAACAAGGGAACGAATACTCAGTGTCCGTGGCCTTTTGAGTGAAATGTATACCAGTACACTCGCCTTCGAACGCTGGTTCCAGTTCTGATTTCCATTTCTGCTGAGCGTTCCTCTGAAAGAATTATGAAGGATTTTCGCGCCAAATTTGGCCGCTTGAGGCACATACGATAGGAACACCAACATGGTAACATGTTAACATGCATTCATTTTCCGTTCATTTTCATTTTTATAGGCACCTCTTGGAATGAATATAGGAAACACTCGTATAAAAATGAATCCTCGTTAAATTTACAACGAGTAACGAGTAAGTAATTTACAACCTGTTCGGCACAACAATATTCGACACTTACGAACATGCCCAGGTTTAATGATTACGGAACATGGAAACTATTAGCTTAATAGCTTTCAAAAAGCTTAATTGAGGCAATGCGAAACTGAAAAGTACAAAAGAATCTGAACCTACACCTGCATCAGCTTGTGAGGCTAACGCGCTAGCCATTACACCACAACCACGGGCGGTATTGGTGTTCTGTTCCTATCTATCTCTGGAGGCCAAATTTGGCGCGAATCCTTCATAACTTCTTTCAGAGAAACGCTCAGCAGAAAAGGAAACCAGATTTGGAATCAGCGTTCGAAGGCGAGTGTATTGGTATACATTTCATCGCAAAAGGCCACGGACACTAAGTATCGTTTCCTTGTAAGTATCGTTCCCTTGTTAGAGGTTTTTCGCGAATGAAGGTGTATTTTATGTAAAGGGCTCAAACTTGCCTTTAACTTACCTCTTTGCGAATGGCGTCGATTTTGCGATCATCACGCCTCGGTGATGGGCCCAAAAGATGTGCAATACCCAATAATATTTGCAGCAATCGAAGATTTGGTCTATTCGGAAAGAAGGAAGACTTTCTACTTTTTACTCATAAAATGGGGCATTTTAGAATGCAAAAAGGAACAATTTTTCAATTTTTTCAAGAATATTTTTTACAGCTGTGCTTCAAAATTATGACGCAGTCTATAGATATTTTCAGCAGAGTTCTTCATAACTAACATCAGCTCTACATAACCAACGGGTGTGAGCTCTCCAGCTCTCTTCGTGCCCGACATATTCCTGCACTAACAGGCCTAATTTCAAGTCGACCTTTTCCCCTACTACGCATGCTGATGGCCCGAAATGAAGTGCTGAGGACTCAACAAGATAGTCATACATTGTAGACAACATTGCCTTTGCAGCAAAATTTGCAGCTCTCAAAAAAGAAGCGGTCCGCTTGAAGTACAGCAGTTTGAAAGAAAATTTCGCTAATGCTCGAAAACTTTCTTTGCAACTCATTGTCAGTACATGATAGTTTTGTTATCACAGTGCAGTCAAGATTTTTACAGAGACTTGCGAAATTTCAACGGCGGTGCCCATCAGCCCACCAACTATAGTAAAGGCTAAAGCCGGACAAGGACGTGCACATCTACTTTATCGATTTTATCGATTCTTGGAGAACTTTGAGCTACGAGGCTGAGAGATGGCACACAGGTAAGTGGGGGTGCTGTCTATGGATGGATAGGCTTCAGCTAGGTATGTCAGCAAGTTTCAAATATAGTTGCTCTAGATGTTCAATAAATCATTCGAATATTTATTCGAAGTTCGACTTCCAATGTTCGAATATAATCGATATTAGTTTATTCGACATTTTTGATTTTCCGATTTTACTTGGGAATACTTATTCGAAACTTTCAAATTTCGAATGATGCCCGTTTAATCGAGATATATTATTCCCGAGTTTATTCGATTCGTTTATTCGAAATTTTCATTTTCGAATAAACGAATTTATTCAATAATCATTCATGCGACGAAAAATTTCATGTTTCCCCAAGTATAGTATGAAGGCGCTCTGAGATGACTGCGCAAACAGCCTCGGTTTGGTCTTCTTGAAAAGTATACTATTCGAGTTCTGAGATCATCGGGTGACGTTGAATAACGAATTTTGTTTAGCAAATATTTGTGGAACTCAAAAATCAAGTGTTGAACTTTGGTAAGTTCATTTTCATAGGTCATAGGCAAATAAACCCGAATTTCAATCTGACCAAACTCAATAGTCTGCCTACCTTGGAAACCGAAAAAACATCTTATTTTCAAATCTCACCTTGAAAAAATAACTTTTTTAGAACCAACCTTAATAACTGTTCAAGTCAATGCATATGACGTAATAGATTTTTTCCGTAATTTTTCTGGCCTTCATAAATTGTTGTTGTTTCCTCACTTACATTGAAATGCATGTAAAATTATTGCAATAAAATCCAAAGGTCACGAAAAAAATTTTCAATGTCATGCAAAAATTAGGTTAGAAGTTTAATCGTTTATGGCTACCAAGACAGACAGGGCAGACAGGGCAGACACCAAAGTGGTGGGAAGGGTCATTCGGTAGAATAAAACAAGCTCCACATGACCATAGAAAATGTGAAAAATCGTGAACTGCGTAACTTTTAAGAAAAAAATTAGGGGTTTTTGGCTGCACTCATTCTAAATCTTCACCCAAAATAATTTCATAAAGTTTCTATTACGTTCCACTTGGATGCTTTTTTAGAAGGATAAAGGAAGTGGAATCAACGATATCCTCTGCGGGAATGTTCCGAACGCGTTCTTTTTTATAATCGACGAGGCTACATTATGGGCAGGCCTTTACAGAGCGGAGGCCAATTTACTAAGTCAATTGCTATCGTGCTTCAAGATTACTTCGGTTCCAGTTTACTTTACCTCCCGGAAGGTATAGAGAGCGCTTGGCCCAGAGTCCTTGGTCCGACCTGGTCACAGCGGCGCTTCATACACTACGTCATTCGTTCCTCTAATTCTTATTACGAAGCTATTAGGGGGGGATGAAGTACTTCAAAATTGCCTTTGGATAAAGTTTTTGTTTCAATGTAGACACTAATCGGGGCATGCACACCATTGGATAAAAAAACCCCTAACCCAGATTTCCAACTTCTGTAAACGTTATGAGACCACCAAGTGCTCCAGTTTATAGTATACACATACTTACATAGTTACATGCATAGTTCGGATGGAATATGCGTTTCAACAAGAAAAACGAGGTAATTGAAAAGAGGCGAACTCCGCCCATTAATCCCGGGCTCCTTCCATTTGCTTAAATTTCATCTACAGACAAGTGAGAGTACAGCTACAAATTTTTGTGCTTGTACATGCATTAGAGTTCGAGATATAACAAATTTGATCTATGTCCGAGAACTTTCTTTCCAACCTGATAAGATTCAAAAAAAGTTGGATTGGATTGACAATGCGATCACAGTTTTAAAGTTTTTTCTGCGAAATCTGTCATCCCTAGTTATTACGGCACACAGACACATACAGGGGTGTAATTCATGACTGTACTACCTAATGGTTGTAGCACAACCACTTATAAAAGGACATGTTGAATTCGTCAAACTTTGGCACTAATTCCCCGCCATGAAAAAGCGAATTTGACGAATTTTGATTTGCCTATTACATGTTGATCAAGTGCAAGTGTTGTAGAACTTTTTTGGGCGAATTTCGCATTTTTGGGGCAATCAAACAATCTTAGAATTCAGCTTCAAACTCCATGTGAATCGCGAATTACGCAAATGTCTGGAGACTATCTTGTTCGCCTGTTGCGGTGCCATAAAAACGATTTTCCTCTCCAACCTGATGCATTTACACATGCAAATCCTTTTCAGAGCAAAGTTTTAGAAGTGCATACATAAAACATGTGACAAGAATATGTACGTAAAAGTTCAATGGTATGACATTTTAATCTTCAATCAAAAGTAGTGCAGTTCAGTTTTCTAGATATTTCTTTCAACTTTTTTGCAAACACAGAGGACAAACTACCTGAGACGTGTTTATTCAAACATTTTTTTGTTGATTATATATTTCAAGAGGGCTACACTTCTTCTTCAAAATAGACCGAATTACATCATTGTGTCGCAATCTGGCCTATGGGTAAGGTCCTCAGCACGCGCATGTCTAGCGAAAGCTCAAAGAATACTCCCGCACATGCTCATTTGCTAGTCTATTCATGAAGCGTGGCCAGGCACTACCCCCAAGGTGCCAAAAAAATTTTTTATGAAGATCTTTGAACCTTAGCCAATTAGCAACATCTCAAGCAAGCACTTCCGTCCGTTCGTAGTTTCTCGAGGACTTCGGGTGTGCTCTGCCGTCACTCTCACTTCGGCGTGCTCTCTGCTCATCAGCTTAGCTCATCCCCCCCCCGTTCTACTTACTATGCTCGGCTCTGGCATCGATATAGTGCTCGACTCAAACAGCTGCCGTTCTTATTGCAAACAACGCGATCGAGATCAAGTATCGGGAGATTTCCTTCATCCTACATACGCTGGAAACCTGCCAATTTTCGCTTTGAGATTTTCGATGCACAGTAGAAAATGCGTAAAATGTTGGCCTCGAAAAATCTTCCGCATTTATTCCTGACGGAAGATTTGATAATTTCGAACATCTCTAGTATTTTCTGAGACATGACCTATTATATAAGTTAACATTTTCTACTACTATAGAAATTTATGAATTTTTTCAGAGTTACATATGCTGATATAGGACCGCTCATTTTCAAAGCTGAGTATTTTCTGATAATAACGATTTAATTTTCTGTCATTATTGTATGCACAATGATGAGAATTTTGAACCAACTTTCCTTAACAAAAAAAAAATGCGCCAGAATTCGAAAAATTTCAAATTTGACCACAAAGAACAAGTTTTGAGGAAAATTTGAGAAAAATTTTACAAACAAATTTCAGACCAATTATCCCAATGTGAACTTTTAAAGTCACTAGGGTAAAAATTATCTATGCGTTACAATTGCCCCTAACAACATTATTTTCATGGTCAACTGATAACTTCTAAACGCTTTTCTGGAAGAAGAAAGATGAAGGAAAATTCTTCGTGCCAGCTGCTTCAAATTTTTTGCACTTTCAAAATTCTGAGTGACTCTTCCGGTGGATTCAAATATAATAAAAACAAGCATTAATCTCCCGAACTATGCTGTTAAGCTGTGTTGTCCTCAAGAGTTAGCTAAGTCAGCTGATTGTTGTCTTCATAAGTTCGCTAGGTCAGCTGATAAGTGGGCGAAAGTTAATTGAACTATAGGGCATAATATATTTCATGAACTGAAAAGATCCAATTCAAATATTCAGCAATTTTTTAAACGATACTCTCCATTTAACAAACAGAATTTTCTCATTTTATCAAGCTTCTCATGCTCAACTCCACCTCTGGAGCAGTCGTCTTGAGATAATCTTGTTACTGCGCTTTTGAATGAATAATCCGTTATCTTCTTCAGATATGGGTGCGACAGAACCGTCCCAAAAAGTGGACTCACCATCGTCAGAAGTAAAATTAAAGCCACAATTATCATTATTTTCTGGATGTGCCATTATCATAGGCGTGATAATTGGTTCAGGCATATTTGTTAGTCCCAAAGGTTAGACATAATCGTTGTCCCAGCGTTCGCTTTATAGGTGCCGACGCTTCGCATGCCTCTTGCGCCTTTGCGCTGGTGCTTTGTAGCAACGCGTCAAAGGCAGCAAATGGGCTGCGTTGCGGCGGTTTACTGTGAGAAGATTTCTAGGGCAGATACAATAAATATGGTTCAAAATTGCTTTCTTAAGATAATTTATTCAGGGGTGCTGCAAGAAGTTGGAAGCGCCGGTCTATCCTTGATTGTATGGCTTTGTTGTGGTATATTCGCTATGCTAGGCGCATTATGTTATGCTGAACTAGGAGTTCGGATACCAAAAAGTGGCGGAGACTATGCTTACCTCAACGAGGTGAACAATACATGGAAAAATGATATATACATGTTAGCTTGAACCGAAAGTTTTGTCACCCCTCAAAAAAATCCTGTTAACTTTATCACTGTTAACTTTATCCGGTTACGATAGTCTTGCATGGCAAAAATACCTCTAGAAAGAGCAAATCGTGTACTTCCTGAAAACACCTTGCATCATCTCTCCTAGGCTCTGATTGCAGGGATAAAAATGGGAAAAGGAAATTACTTCAGGTTTGGTGATTTGAGGCAAGCCCGCTAATCCAAAAACTGCGCGATAAAGTCCAAAACATCCGTTGCCATAGTCTTTTTAACCTTCTCTTTGTAGCCGAGCAAAATTTGCGCTGATCGAGCTTTTTTGGAAAAGTTACGATTTTCGGGAAAAAATGCCAAAAAAATTTTTTTTGAGAGACCGATTTTTTGGCATTTTTTATTGAAAGCCATAACTTTTCAAAAAGCAGCTCGATCGTCGCCAGTTTTGCTCAACTGGAGGAAGTTGAAAGACCTACAACACTGACTGTTTCGGATTTTATTGCTCAGTTTTTGGATTTTCAACGGGCTAGCCTCAAATCACCGAACCTGATGTATTTCCTTTTCCCATTTTATCTCTGCAGTCAGAGCCTAATAGAGATCAAGCATCAGTCGTCAAAGAATACATGCTTGTTCTTTCTAGAGGTATCTTTGCCATGCAAGACTATCTTGCCAGGAAGAAGTTACGATTTTTTTTTGAAAATGCTGCGACAGAACTTGCCGTTCTACTTAATATAACAATAGAAACCGGTAGTGACTTTTCCTCTTCTATGTAATCCTATCCATTTAGGCTTTCGGCTCACTGCCATCTTTTCTCTTCTTATGGGTTGAACTGCTGATAGTCACGCCATCAGGGGATGCTATCATAGCACTCACATTTGCTAATTATGCTCTAAAGCCTGTATTTCCAAACTGCGAGGTCCCGGAAATGGCTATAACTCTTTTAGCGGCTTGCACCATAGGTAGGCACCTGCCAGCCTATACTTTGTAAAAAAAAAGATACTTAGCATCTTTGAAATCCATCAGCGGTTCCTTTCTGGCGCTGTTTCGGCCATATGTGCACCGCACTGGTGTACCCAGGATTTCCGTTCGAAGGGGGGAGGGGGGCGGAGGACAAATTTTAGGAAGATGCGTCGCTTTGGCCGGGGAACGGAACTTACATACACAATAAGGTTGCCGCTGCCTAATTAGCGGAGTTCATGAAAGGTCATGAACTGGCAGCAACGCTAATTTGCACTCATTTTGCACCAAAGATGAGCTGATTCTGCTCACGGTAACTCTGTCATCATCCTGCAGCCTATGAAACCGGAGTTCTTTGAAATTTGAATTCAAAGTTCAGTAATAATTTCAGTCCAATTAGGGTAAAAACTTGTATTTAGGGGTATTTTATCACGCTGATTCCGAATATGTTAATCATTTTACCTGAAACCTAGGATTTTTTCTTTCTTGAATTAAAACTTGTTTTCACAAATTTTCCAACAAAAATTTCAAAAATTCTATGTAAGAGTTTTCTGACATGCTGTTTCCGAGAAAGTTGATGTTTTTGCTTGAAACCTCAAAATTTTTCTGCTTCTCAAGCTCTTTTTCGGAAATTTCACTGCAAATTTGATAAACCTGGATAACAAACGGAAAAAATCTGCTGTGTTTAAGAAAATAAAATAAGTCCGATTTCGATTAAACTATCTTGCTCCAATATTACCTTAGATCGAAAAACGAAAATCGTATCGATGTCAAAAATTTCTCAAATCCGAAATGGACTTCAACATCGAATAAGAATTTGCTTATTCAGAAAGACCCCCTTGAACCAATCCAAGTGTCACGGTCTATGCTGTTTTGAACCCCAAATATAAAATCCCAAAATTACCAAGCTACATCGATCCAAAATACTCTGAATACATAATTTAACGAAATTCGTTTACCTGCAATTAGTCAAGGTTGCCATGCATGTGATAGCCAACTTGTCAACGACAGGAATTTGAAAATTTTGAAATTTTTATTTGTGAAAACAATTAATTCAAAAAAGAAAAAAATCCTAGGTTTCAAGTAAAACGATCTACATATTCGGAATCAGCGTGATAGAATACCCCTAAATACAAATTTTTGCCCTATTTGGGCTGATTTTACTACTGAACTCGGAATTCAAATTTCAAAGAAATTCCGATTTCATAGGCTGCAGGATGATGACGGAGTTACCGTGAGCAGAATCAGCTCAACTTCGGTGCAAAATGAGTGCAAATTAGCGTTGCTGCCAGTTTATGACCTCTCATGAACTCCGCTAATTAAGCGGCGGCAACCTTATTGTGTATGTAAGTTCCCTCACCTCTTTGGCCACGCACTCGGAAAGTTTCTTGAGCTGCTTCCGAAAACTTTTGCGCACCCATATCACCGGAATTTTAGAAGGAGGGGGGGGGGGTGCGATGGCAGCCAAAAAAAAGCCAAGAAAATTTTCATGAGGCCAATTTGAATTTTTAAAAATTTTTGGAAATTCTTCTAATTATCCACAAGAACGACCAAGTCACTTGCACTTTTTTCAACTTGTAGGAACACTGAAACGATCATTATTCTCACCAAAAAATCCTGATGGAAGCAATGTCACATGTTGGCTGGCTCAAATCAAAGCCCTTATAAGGCAAAGTTTTTTCTCACACTCCTCACTAATATATCCATTTTCTAGCTCTACTCACATTCATAAACGGTTACGATGTTAAACTTGCCACTCGTTTCAACAATGTTTTCACAGTCACCAAAGTATCAGCTTTAGTAGTTATTATAGTAGCTGGGTTGGTCTGGTTGGCAATGGGTGAGTGATTTTGATCACAAAGTGATCACAAAAAAACCTTCACAAAAACAACGAAGTTATTTCTAGGTCACACTGATAACTTTCAAATGCCAGATTTGATGGCAGGAAGTGAGAAAAATCCAGCTGTGCTGGCTCTAGCTTTTTACTCTGGAGTATTTTCGTTTAGTGGTTATACCTACCTCAACTTTGTCACCGAAGAGTTGAAGGATCCATATAAGTAAATATTTGTTTTTATTGCACAGCCTCAAACTAAGAGGAAAAAAATTCAAGTGTACTCTTTAGGAACCTACCTCGAGCAATTTATATATCAATACCATCAATCACTATTATCTACATGCTAGTTAACATAGCTTATTTTGCAGTTCTGTCAACGGATGAGGTAGGTTTTCAGCAAATCAGACTGTTATAAGTTGTGGAAGATATCCTAGGAGTTCTAGACAGAGTCGAGTAGGTCAATAAACCTTTAGACTACCGTGTCCGAAAGCGACATTAGCCAGCGATCCTATTATATTATTAGTGGCAATCCCTGGATTTTAGTTTGGCGAGCGGCAAAAAGCTTTCTCGGATGGAGATGCGTAGCGTTAGCCATATTCTCCAAAAGAATTCTGGGGTGCTTCCCAAATTTTTTTGCGGGCCCATGAAATGAACCTGAAATTTTAGAAAACTTTTAGAGCTTTTTTTACAAAGTTAAATTAAATTTTCAGAAAATTCTTCAACTTATTTTGACTCGTTGACGACGAGCCTTTAAGGGTTTGTCCATGTGGAAGAGACGTTTCCATGCATCTTACGCCTGGCTGCATGTATGTATGCATGCATCTATGCATGAAATGCAGAATGTGCAAGCTCCGCCCCATGTGACAAGCTCCGCCCATTCGACAAGAAAGTCGAAAATTGCCCAAATTTCAAGAATTCATGCGAAAGCCATTTTTGAAAACATGGGTGTAGCTAGCCACTAAGGGGCGGAGCTTGTCTGACGGGGGGAGGGGAGATCTGAATCAAAGTTGTTTGAGGTCTTCGCGTTCATTTACGGCCTCTCCCGTTCTTTTTGAGCACAAAAAAGGATCCTCGTGAGGGGCACAGGAGCGGGCGGGATCTGCCAAAAGGGGCGGGGCTGTCATTGATTATATGAACACAAACTGAGAGAATTGGACAGATAGAACTGAATTAAGGCCGCCGCGCACCATTGCGCGGCACTGTCGTCAACGTGTTAATTATTCAGAAGTATGAAAAAGCCATTTGCACTTTTCACAACTCATATTAGTGACTTGCAAAAATTACGCGACCCATTCTCCGGGGGAGAAGGAGGACTCGATCAGCCACAGGCTATTGCTTACGTGAAGGCAGACTATGATATTGGACGACGAAAATGCCTCGGAGTGTGGCTGTCCCCGCCTGTCCCTGCTAGATCCGCCCACTTAGCGATCAACGAGTGCGCAAGTGGGCGAAGATTAGGCGACTTATCGCTTGGTGCGCTTCATACATTCTTGGTTAAGAGAAGACGAAGGCAACACCAGCTGATATTTCAAAAGCTTGCGGTGCAATGAATGTATTGCTGAATTATAGTTCAAAATCACCAATTATTCCATCCCAATCATTTACTCGCGTGTTCCAGGTTCTCGAATCCGATGCGGTAGCAGTAACATTCGCCAAGGAAGTGTTGGGTCTTTTTGCGCCCGTAGTTCCGCTATTTGTTGCTTGCTCATGTCTAGGTAGCTTGAACAGCATCTTGTTTGCTGCATCTAGGATGTTCTTCGCGGGTGCGAGGTAAATTTTTGTTGCTCACTCAATCAAAGTCTATATGATTCACAGAATATCAGTTAGGGAAAGGACTACTCTAAAATGTACGTAGATCCACCTATAGCTTGGATTTATAATCTTAGATTATGTGGTTCAAAGAGAAAGGTGACTGCACATCAATCGATAAGGTAGGCCTCAGACTAACTGATCGCCTGCTTCAACAGTACGCGGTTTAATTAGTAAACTGATGTCATTTGACGTCATGTTTGACGGAAATCGAAGTGGCATCTGCGATGTTCGCAACAATTATAGTCTTGCAGAGATGATGAAGCTCCGCAGTATGAGAGAATGATGAAAAGGCTTACCATTGAAAAAAAATTTCGTTGTAGCGAAATCGGGCACGCTGACTTAGTTTGCTTCCAACGTGACACCAAATGACAGTGACTGCGCCGCATGTTGCTGAAGCAAGACAATCGGCTAGTCTGGCGCCTGCCTAAAGGCACGGTTCATTCAAGAAGAAGGTCAATGAGATTTCCT
The DNA here is from genome assembly GCA_958299035.1 of Cylicocyclus nassatus. NCBI lineage: Eukaryota > Metazoa > Nematoda > Chromadorea > Rhabditida > Strongylidae > Cylicocyclus > Cylicocyclus nassatus. Next base: position 19,342,217 of record CATQJL010000112.1, read on the forward strand.
TACAATAATAGTGACGCCCCTAACTATGTGACTGCTCATATCTCGCTACGAAAAAGTATATTCTAAATCGAGAAAGTTGCTCCAGAAGGTGGATGCTGCCGGGATCGCCCCGCCCATCAACATGGGTAATCTAATGTAATGAGGCCTGGGGATGTCGAAAATGCGTTTTGCAATGAAATCAACTTTCGGCATAGCTAGGTATATTGAGAATGCTCAAATCTGGGCCCATTACCTTCAGCATTCATCTTCTGGACATTTTCTCGCTTCGCAAATAACTTTTGCAGTTCGAGCAATACTCAATTTAGGTAAGGGTCCCGCTATTGTACTGCATGCAAATTAACCTCTGACTTGGAGATGGTGCCTTTAAATAGTTCTTTCAAATTATTTCTGGAATTTTCTGAAGATTGGTTTTTGCGCAAGCCTTACTGCATAAAAGTACATCCAGGCAAATCTGGACCTATGGGGATTTTACATGGAAAGTAATTTTGCCTAATTAAGGAGCCCAGCGGAAGCGCAAATGATTCACTAACAGCTGAAACATATGCCTCCAAACTGGACCCCAGGATCTATTTCGGACAACTTGCATCGTGTTTGCATGCTTCCGCGCGAGCACCCACCAGAGGTGCGATAGGTGGAGCCGGGCCCCCCAAAAGTGAAGGTGGTTCCAGTTACCACTGGCCGGCCAAAAGTGAAGGTGGTAGTGTCGGACACTCACCTCCCAAAAACGTTGACCGGGGGGGGGGGGGGTAGGGGGAGGGAGGACTTCGGATAACTGAAGAACTCTCATCTAATGGCCCCTAGGGCCAACAACTGTGACCTAACGGCCCTCTTTAGGGCCACAAATACGATGACTACAGCGCATAAAAATAAAAATAAAGTAAACTGTTAGTCAAAAGGTCTATTTGTAAGTAAAACCCAGCTAGACTTTGTGTGTTTCATCAAGTACATTTTGTTATGACGTACTGCAAAGAAAGTAGGTCGATCCAGGCAATAACCGCCGAGAACCAGGATTTCGAATAATAAAATAATGAAAAATCGTGAAAAATCATTTCACTGTTACAAATCTGCTGGCTGAAGACCTCCGCAGTTGCGACTTCATAGGTTTTGAAGGGTAAGTGTTGTTCTACCAGACAGTGAAAAAATCAGATTGATTTGAGGAGTGGCCGCCGAGAACGAGAATTTTGAAAAACCTTAAAAATCTGCTCAATTTTAGGTTGTTTAATGACAACTGACATTTAAACTATCATAAATCCGGACTTTGAAGGTGTGTGATGTTGCGACTTCATAGGTTTTGTAAAGTGAGGTTTGCCTTATCAGAACATGTCTTAGCTGTACCGATCCATTGAAACGTCGCCGAGATCCAGGCTCCTAAAGAAGCGGGTAAAAAACCGTTTTTCAGCTCATAACTTCTTCAGAATTGCATGAATCATGTTGCGACTTCATAGGTTGGATTCTCCTCATCAAGAGCTTTCAGATGATATATAATATGTGGGGGGTTCACGCCTTCCACGGCATATGCCCGGGGGTGGAGTACCTCTCTTCACTAATTCTCCACCCCGCCCATTTCAATGTATTGGCGGGAGGCCGCCAGTGGAGAATTAGTGAAGAGAGGTACTCCACCCCCGGGCATATGCCGTGGAAGGCGTGAACCCCCCACATATTATATATCATCTGAAAGCTCTTGATGAGGAGAATCCAACCTATGAAGTCGCAACATGATTCATGCAATTCTGAAGAAGTTATGAGCTGAAAAACGGTTTTTTACCCGCTTCTTTAGGAGCCTGGATCTCGGCGACGTTTCAATGGTGTTCGTACTATTCCAGTACGATTTCTTTGGGTGAAATACGATCCACAAGTAAAATATTTATTTACAACTTGCACAATGACAAAGACATATATTTCTATAATATTGAGTTGCCTTACCTAGTGTGATTTACCATTTGCCAGGTTCCTCGCCTGTCAGGGACGAGGCAGCTTGCCCATCTTACCTGCCCCCCGTTTCCCTCGGCTCCCCTTAAGACCTATTGCTGTTCTCAAAACAAAATGTTAAACATTTTCCGTCACTGTGGGAACGCACATCGACATCGTAACAAATCATGAATTGGGGATTCGTGACAAATGGATCGGTACAGCTAAGACATGTTCTGATAAGGCAAACCTCACTTTACAAAACCTATGAAGTCGCAACATCACACACCTTCAAAGTCCGGATTTATGATAGTTTAAATGTCAGTTGTCATTAAACAACCTAAAATTGAGCAGATTTTTAAGGTTTTTCAAAATTCTCGTTCTCGGCGGCCACTCCTCAAATCAATCTGATTTTTTCACTGTCTGGTAGAACAACACTTACCCTTCAAAACCTATGAAGTCGCAACTGCGGAGGTCTTCAGCCAGCAGATTTGTAACAGTGAAATGATTTTTCACGATTTTTTATTATTTTATCATTCGAAATTCTGGTTCTCGGCGGTTACTGCCTGGATCGACCTACTACATAGATATATGCTCTTAATACTTTCTTTTACATTCCTTTTGCTTATTTTCCTTCTTTTGAGCTTCAGCAAAAAAACTTTTTCAAGCCGAAAAGTGAAGGTGGTCACCCTGTACCAGCTCAAAAGTGAAGGTAGGCGGAGAATCGGCTCCGACTATCGCACCTCTGGCACCCACGCGAAACTGATGTGTCGCGCTATTCCATGCGAAATACGATGGGGTTCAATTTCGAGGCGAATACCTCATTGTCAGCTATTAGAGCACCATAGGAGCTGCCGATTGGGCAGTGTCTTATTTAAGGTCCTAAAATTACTGTCCACGTGAGATTCCCATATGTCCACATTTGCCTGGACGCTGCCTTTAAACCGAAGGCACGTTGGTAGGTGGCGAACCAAAAGCCATAGATGGGAATTAGATATGTACACCACTGGAAGACAAAACAGATTAAAAGTAATTCAAGCTGAATTCGTTCTAAAAAATCATATGAGCCTTTCTAATGCACTTTGTGTTGAAAACTATTACCTTTTGTAATATCTTCCAACTCCGACTGTTCTTTAATCTTGGCATAGTTATGAACCGTAGCAGGATGTTGAGCAACACGACCAAGATGGCAATTTCTCTGTATTAACTTCGGCCAACGTTTCGGCGCAATCGCCTTCGTTAGGGCCTAGAAAGTCGAGTACATAAGGATCTCTTTCCTCAGACGTCAATGAAGAAGCAAGACAATTCAGTTGAAAGCTAGTACGAAGGAAAGAACCAGAGCCCACGGCAAAGCAATACTCACCTTAAACGTTGCATAGGGGGTACGAGGGACCACCAACTATACAATAACTATACCTCTGCCCTATTTATAGTAATGAGGTGACCTGACCTAGCCTCAGAAACGGCACAAATTGGAGCCTCGATTTTGTCCTACGAACCCGAAGTCCTATCGCGCAAGACTTTGGAAGCGTTTTATATCAGCGCTAAAAATCCAAAAATGAACCGGAAGGAGGAGTGTATTGCAATAACTAACGAACTCGCGCCATATCAGGCCCTTTGCGGTTTTTGAGGCTAGGTCAGGTCACCTCATTACTATAAATAGGGCAGAGGTATAGTTATTGTATAGTTGGTGGTCCCTCGTACCCCCTATGCAACGTTTAAGGTGAGTATTGCTTTGCCGTGGCTCTGGTTCTTTCCTTCGTACTAGCTTTCAACTGAATTGTCTTGCTTCTTCATTGACGTCTGAGGAAAGAGATCCTTATGTATTCGACTTTCTAGGCCCTGACGAAGGCGATTGCGCCGAAACGTTGGCCGAAGTTAATAAAGAGAAATTGCCATCTTGGTCGTGTTGCTCAACATCCTGCTACGGTTCATATTACCCTTTGATTCAACTTTCTTGGCGCCTGAAAGGCGGGGCTTCGTGACCGCATTAAGGCCAGCTAATAATCAGAGAGCACGCGCGCGGGAGAGGCGCAGACTGCGTCGCGGGCGCGAGCGGCCTTAACGGCCACAAAGCCGCGCCTTTTAGCCGCCAAGAAAGTTGAATCAAAGGTTACGTCTGTGAATGATATAACAGAACAACGTACTTGGCCAATAGCAGACTAAGTCTTATTTACAGAGAAGGGAAACTACCCGAAATGCTCTCAATGATCTCGATCAATAATCTTACACCTCTTCCTTCGTTGATATTCTTAGGAGGTTGGCATAATTTCTTGTAAATTAATTAATCGATAATTGATTGGTTTCAGCAATTTCCATTACCATGGTTTTCGTTGGGGATGTGTACACATTGATCAACTATACTACCTTCACAGAAAGTTTAGTAATTACATCTTCGGTGGTCGGCTTAGTCAAACTTAGATTTACACAATCAAATGAGAAAATCCCACTCAAAGTACGTTCAAAATTCACGTCATTTTTATAGTAATCTGATAATGCTTATAATGATTTTTTGCAGCAAACCATACTGATCCCAATAACATTCCTCTTGCTATGTTCTCTGATGCTTGCACTGCCTTTTTTCTCACAACCGAGTGAGCTCATAGCAAGTGTGATTATCATTTTGTCTGGGATACCCGTCTATTTCTTGTTCGTTTGGAACACAAAAAGACCGAAAGTGATTTATGCACCATGGAGTAAGTTAAATGCAACAATTAAATGCATCTATCAGTTTTTTTTTGTGGCAACATAGTTATTTTCAGTTGCCTTGACACATTTCGTACAAAAACTGTTGTTATGTGTGCCAAGCGAAGAATAACGCTCAAGAAATCATCGTCGAGAATGCTGCTAAAAGCAATGCCATCAGTTTTTCTAATGGTTACGTGTATCAGGACAAGCTTTATCAGCACTTGACAAGCTGACTTCTCTTCTTCTTACTTTTCCTAAGCAAACAATTCGGGTGTGGCTTAAGCTCAAAATTTACTTCAATTCATCACTCTATGTCACTTGATAGCTTCAACTTAAAGGCAGTGTCCGGGCAAAATTTCGATTTTGAGATTTTATGCTTACTCGGGCCTATTCGCTATGCTGAATCCGAAAATTCATACGGGAGAGCGCGAAAACGGCAAAAAAATGGTTCTAATACAGGACGGAAATTAGAGGTGGGCGGGGTCTTCCCCACCGTGATTTCACGCTCCTAACTTCTGGGGCGATCTTCTCGGTTCCGATTTGAGTCAGACCTTTGCATATGGCCGGTGGAGATGTCAAGGCGACTAGCGAAGTCGAAAAGATCGCTCCGGAAGCCAGCAGCGGGAATTCACAGTGGGGAGGACCCCGCCCACCTGCTGAATTCCCTTTTGCATTAGAGTACTTTTTCGCCATTTTTGCGCTCTCCAGTGTGTATTTTCGGGTTCAGCATAGCGAATAGGCCAGGGTAAGCACAAAATCTCAAAGTCGACTTTTTGACCGGACACTGCCTTTAAACATATATCATGGTCATTGTTCACTTGATTATCTATTGCCTGACTCTTGTATCAACAGTTATGAATACAATTATGTCTCTTACCTATAAAAATTTTTTCCGACAATTTTCTCTTGTGGGAGCCTCGCATGACTAAAGGAGATCAGAAACGAAAGAAAAGGATCACTTCTTTAATAGCTCAAAAACATTATCTGCACGAGAAAAAAATATTCATACGAATGAGACACGCAGATATAGGCTGCTGCACGACGAAGGCGAACGTGGCTCTATTGGCCGCAGAGCGCGCTGCGTTCGCGCAGGGTCAACAAACACCGCTTCTGCGCCTTTGTCCTGCGTAGCCAAAATTCCAAAAGCAGCGTCCACCCACATCTTCGGCTACCATTTTATCATATTTGGAAGTGCAGAGTGCGCGGAAACCCATAGAAAAACCACTCTTTTTTGACCTTATTTTGGCAAGCGTAGACCAAATACTCCAGGCCAGTCACGCTAGGGTCGACACAGTCCACACTGCGGTTCTGATCTGCTGACCACCTGGGAAGCATTAGGAGCAATCCTTGAAAGGGCGGGCCAGAGTGGGAGGGACGAGGGAGGGGGGGGGGGGGAGGGGTTAGGACTCTGTATAGCAGACCATTTCCTCCTTCCAGAAACATTGTTAAAGGCTGCGCCCGGTCGAAAACTCTTCCTGGAGAATGAACCATAAAATTTTGACTGGGGTCATTGGCAAATCTGAATTCGAAAAACCCGTTGGAGAGCGCGAAAAGTGCCTTAACACGCGTTTCACAAAGCCCCACGATTTGAATTTGGACAAGTGGAAGGTTTCCGCCAAGGCTGAAACGCAGAGCCGGTGCAGGACCCTACGGCCTTAAAGGCAATGTCCGGGCAATATGGGGGTTTTGAGATTTCAGTGCCTTGTGAGAGTGGCCCCCTCAGACACAACATCGCGCAAGTGCGACGTCATAACGCTCGACCTAGCGCAAGAAAAACGACCGGAAAGTGGGGAAACTTACCTTGGGGCGGGCTCTTCCGAGCTGTCCGAATTCCTGCTATGAGGTAGAGGATCTATGTCGCCGAAAAAGGGCGGTCCCCGCGGTCATTTGCGACAAATACGCACCCTTGTGATTGCGCGGACATGCGTTCTTGCAGGAAATCCGAGGACCCTTCCACATTCGGCGACATATAGTCCTCCAGCCCCTGCTATGCGGTAGAGTACGCATGCCGCCACAGTTAAAATGTAGGGTTCCGCAACGACTCTGCGTCTCTGCCTTGGTGGGTTGAAAAACGTATGTTCTCGCCATTCGCGCCTTCTAAAGTGGATTTTTGGATTCAGCGTTGCGGATAACTCCTGATAAGTGGATTTTCTCGAAATCGAGTTCTTGCCCAGACACTGGCTTCAAGTGTGCGGCATCCGCATAGTAAGTTTCGACACGCTTTAGGGGGAAATTGGATTGGCGGCTGCGCCTCGCAACGGTTCACGCCGTTTCGCAGCTACAACCATACAGTCTGCCCCAATCCTAATCAGGCCAAAGTTGGCATGGCGGGAGTCCGCGTCGCTAGGGTTTCGCGGCCACGCCCACGGCCTGATTCTCTGTTCTCTCTTCAATCCTTTGGCTCTCTCCGTCAGCGCGCATATGCAGCGCAGACCGCTAGCTCTGCGAGCGCGAAAATTTACGTCCACGCTTCGGTCTGATCCCAATGGAGCAGACTGTATCGTGCTGAGAACCCAAGTCTGCGTCTCTTCATCCTCCCTGGTCTTTGCTTGGCAAATGTCAGCGCTTTGCGCTCGGGATGCCTTCAGCGTAGAAAGCTTCGCCCAATCCGGGAAACCGACTGTGCTCTGCCGAATAGCAGGAAATCCACAGGAGGGCGCTCTTCACCACGGCATAAGTTTCCCGACTTCACTACCGTATTTCTTGCTTCTAGCTTGACTTTAAGAGAACTTGTGCACTGATGCGTCCCAGGGGGCCCACTTTTGCATGGCACTAAGATCTCAGAACTCCCAACCTTGCTCGGACATCGCTATTGTAGACTGGACCAACGCAGATGCATCTCTTCTGGAGCCTCTCATAGACTACATAGTAATGGAGGAGCATGATTTTGGGTGGAAACTGCTTTTATTAGAGCATAATCTGCATAATAAATTATTTGTAACCCGTTATACGTATTCAGATCACAAACCGGACTATGTAAAAAATGAGACATCAGGGAGAAAAAACAAAAACGTTTGCTGTCTAAGCATGGCTATTCGGGGTAAATTCCAAATTACTCTCACTGGGAGAAGAGTCAATAGCTGATGCCCGGTCGGCTATAACTCGTCCGGCCAAATCACGAATCGTTCGAGTTGACTCTTCGATAAACGATCTCATCGATTGATACATTCGAGCCTGCTCCTCGAATGCGATACGTTGGGCCTGAAGTACAGCTCGCTGTTTTTTTTTCAACAGTATGTCATAGCATAACCAAACGCAAGGCACGGATTTGAGGCAACACATATATTATAGTTTTTGGAGTTAACAGTACTTGCTTTCGGCCCTGGTTATTCCTTTGACTTTACTGATATAAACTAAACTCACTTTAATCATTTCAAATTGCTCTTCAAGAATGGAGGACCTTCTGCGACTCGACCTTTTGCGTTTTGCTGGACGTGCATGCTCGGATGTACATGAGGAATCATCGCTATCAAACTGTAATAGATTATGAAAATCAGAAATTATTCCCTGATAAACGACCACGGTAGTTCAACAGGCAAGCAGTGTGACATTTACGGAAGGGTTGAACTAACGTTTTCTGGCTTCGACCCTGTCTTGTCACGCGCTGACGTTGTTGGCCCCATAGACGTCAGAAGACGATGAATATCGAAAAGATTGTTACAATCTTGACAATTTTGGATCTGTAACAATCCAGTACAAAATGTGCAAAAGTTTTGGAAACAAAATTAAGACGATTCTGGAATGATTCAATAGCACAATGTTAATTCTCACCCCGTTTTGTTGAACAGAAGGTTCTGTTTTCACAGCAGGCAATGGACTGCATTGCGAATCAGTCTGAGAGTTTGTTTGAGCCTCAGCGCACTCGGCAGCGATCCGATCCAAGACCTATATTTCCACATACAACAACATCAAGGCATTTTTCAAAAAATTGCGAAACGAAAAATGGTTCAGAACGCAAGAATGTTTGACGCCTCTGAATCTCAATGATGTTTCAAAACTCTTAGTAAGCACTACAAATCAAGCGAATAGCACGAACAAATAGAATAACAAGAACTCCAAAGAAAAAAACTGACCCGCATAGGTTCGAAAACTCACGCTAGACACAGAGTCGTCAATTCGTAAGCTAGGTGATGTAGCTGCCCGTTTACGAAATGAGAGATCCAGTTCTTCGAGACGTCGATTACCAGGAGAATGAGATCGTGGAGGAACATCAAGGTAAGCACGAGCTATAGCAATCTCATAGTCGGTCATAAAACCTTTTCTGGCAGCAATGACGTCCTCGAGCGTCACTTCAACGTCAGAGGTGAGCCTGGAATTACTAAAGTTGAAGAGGCAGTCGACCTCCTGGAGATACAGGGCCTATCAACTGCGGTGTCGGGTGCACTAGCACCGCTCCCGCGCGGGACTCTGCACTTCTTCCGCGAACATGCTCTCTAATCATTTGCAATCGATTGAGACTCCGCCTTTGCCACCCTCGCGAAAAGTGGTCAAAGAGCATGCTCCGAAAGAGGCGCAGCGTCCAGGCGAGGCGGCCGCGCGGGAGCGGAGGGCTGGTGCACCCGACACTACAGTTGATAAACCCAGTATTTGTTTGCTCAACTGACAAAAAAAGAAGAACTGAACTTTCATTCCTAATGACAGAAATGATTTCCAAAAAAGTATGAGAAACCAATGATTCTAAAAGTGTTACTCACTTCTCCAGATTGAGTATATGTCGCACACGATTTTTCTGATGTCGCCATACTCGCTTGATCTGCTCAAGACGCAGATTTCGCTGACAACGTTTCATTGTAGCCATATGTACTTCATCCCATGCTTCAGCTCTAAACAAGCGCTGTAAATGAACGAATTATCGACTGGACACAAATTCGTTAAAGATGAACACCGCCCCTTACGGCAAAAATTATACTCAAGGCATATTGACAACCGCATGAGTATGATATCGAATGATGATTTGATTAACTGGGAAAATCATTCGAATGCGAATGGTGTTCGAAAATTTTAATATTCGAAAATTGGAGATTTCGAATAATAATTCAAATATTCGAGATTTTCCATCAAATATGATTTGAAACTCGATAAATCGAAACGACATTCAAATACTATTCTATAGTTGAGTATTGGCCATCAGTTCGATCATTCGATATTCACTGAATATTCGATGAGCACCGAATATTCGAAAATTCGACAAGATTGACCATTCGCGAATCATGGATTTTTTCAATATTCAAAGCATGGTACAGGGTCCCAAAAGTATCTACACACTGCTTGGTCCCTGATATTTCTTTTACAAGGCTTTTGCCAACCTTTTGGGCATCTTCAGCTTACATCTACAGCAAAAAGCAGCGTTTCATTACTGCGAAATTAGATAGGAATTTTCAGCATATGTATTCACTGCGTTATACGCAGTTTGAAAGAACTTCTCCAAAACATCTAAAAAATTTGTGTAGCACAGTCTTTACGTATACTGATTTTACTCCAGGATGACGAGTTTTTCAAAGGCTTTCAATGCGTGACCACGTTTTTGAGAAACATTAAAAACAGTTACGATGTACTGGTATAACTTATGAAAAAGCATGCTTAAATGCTAATGTAATCAACACCAATCTAAGAGTTTTCAATATTCCTGGTTTTCTTTCACAGGCAAAATATAGACTTTACTGTCTCAAACACTCTTCGGTGGTATACGTGTTTGGATGGCCCCGTGCGCTAATTTGTAAGACAAGCCGTTTTTCTGTGCTGCAGTAGTTGCTCGATCTAGCTACTCAAGGAACCACGATTTGAAATAATAATCTTCTTCACATTTTTTATTACAACCACCGTCGTAGGAGTAGGTTTCTAGGTTGTTAAAGGCAGCGTCCCAGGCAGGTCTGGACACATGGGAATCTCACGTAAATAGTGATTTTGGGGCCCTAAGCAGGGTCAAGCCTGTTGATGCGACCCGGGACCCTTATTTACGACCCCCCCCCCCCCTCCATCTATCCCCTTACCTCCCCTGGCCACATTCCTCGCGGTAACCTGCATAAACGAATGTCAATCTCAAAAAACACCTGCATGAGAACTTCACTGAGGTTTCGGAAGCAGAACTTCTAGGCTAATGGGTGCGCACAGCATCTGTAGCACACACATACACACCTCCAATAACGTTTGAGATTCTGCAAGTTTTTTTGAATTTTCAGGCATACTTCAGACCAGCAAATTCGATTCCCGTATGCGACACAAATTTTTGCACTGAGAAAAAAAATGACATTTTTGAACTACAAAGGATGTTTTCGACTAAGAAGCTTACTTCCAACCTCTTCCACAGTTTTTCCCGTGAAAAAAGCCGCTTTAGCGCCGTCCAGAGCGATGTCAAAAACGTGCATGAGCACGGTAGTTTGAAAATTCGTAACTAAAGGCAGGAAAAGACTGAGAGGCTGCAAAGCACAAGTTCTGTAGCATAGTGCCCAGACTATCCATAGAAAAAGTTTCATCCCTTGAGGAGCAGTAAGCTCGAAAAAAATCTAGATGCGACTCTCGCAAATTTAGATGCGATCCTAAAAAGCAAAAACTGGGATTTTTGAGCTCAAAATTTTGTAACTTACCAGAGAAGTTATAAAACAGCCTGCAATTTTTATGAGGGAAAGTAGGAGGATGGTCTCATGTCACAGCAAAATTGCAGCCAACAAGCTTCGATAGCTCCGAAGAAATTTAGATGTGGCCCAAATACGACCCCCCTTTCCTGACTCTTTTGCTACCATTCATAAAATCATAAGAAAATCCACAGTCTACAAAATAGCACCAAATTTCGCACAGTAATAGCAGGGCTTATCCAAAGTACGTATAAATTGTAAGGGCCGTATAAATGGCATTACATAAAGATTCACGAAATATTAATTGCCATCGTTGATCTAGATGTGCGCTTTTGTCGAGTGTATGAGAAGGAAGCAGGAAGCTTTCGGAAGCAAGATTCCTAAGTGATACATTTTGATTTTTTATTAAATATTACATCCTTCAAAAGTGTTTTGAGCTCTTGGGAATGTTTTTTTTGAGAATTTGTAAAAAAAAATTTTATCCTTAGTACTCTTATTTCTAATTTTTTTCTAAATTTATTCTAAAAAACATGCACTGACTATCTGCTTTTTGATTTCCTTTTAAGCTTACGGTTTTCAGCCAAACTACTTTCTCTTACGACCCCCTCCCCACTTTAGTTGCCCACTTTACGACCCCCCGTTGCGACAGTCGCATTACACGCTTGACCCTGGCCCTAAGTAAGCCACTGCCCAACCGGCAGCTCAGGTAAGTGCCCTAACGGCTTAGAAATGACCCCGCGATAGTATTTCGCATGGATTCATGGCACAACGCGTGGGTCCTCGCGCGAAACTGATGGGCCATGAATCCATGCGAATACGACCCTGGAGTCCAATTTGGAGGCAAATATCTCAGCGTGAGTCATCTGCGCGGCCACTTGGACAGTGCCTTAGTTAGGACCCAAAATTGCTTTCCAAAAAAAAATCCCCATAGGTCCAGATTTGCCTGGACGCTGCCTTTAATGTCACCAATAAATCTTTTTTTTTTCGCCATAAAATGTACACTCAAATTATTAAAACGACATTCGAAAATCGAATAACATTCGGAAGTAGAATGACAGGTACTCGAATATTTTTCGGAAGTCGAATATTCGATAATTTCGTTTTTCAAATCTTATATATAAAGCTGAATGTCTGTTTGTCTGTATGTCTGTCTGTCTGTCTGTCTGTCTGTCTGTCTGTGTGTACGTATGTTCCGAATAGAAAATTCCATTTCTGAACCGATCCGGACCAAACTTGGCACACATACACTTCGGGCCTCGGCGCGTGTCATAGGCTACTTTTCGTCATCGATCGATATCGATTTTATCGATTTTTATCGATTTTTTTGCTGAGTTCACCTACGGGGCTGGGAGTTGGCACAGGGGGGTAATCGAGCATGGGGATTCCGAATACAATATTGGTTTTCAGGATTATCGATTACTTTTATCGATTTTATCGATTTTTTTGCAAAGTTTGAGCTACGGGGCTGGGAGTTGGCACAGGGGGGTAATCGAGCATGGGGATTCCGAATACAATATTGGTTTTCAGGATTATCGATTACTTTTATCGATTTTATCGATTTTTTGCAAAGTTTGAGCTACGGGGCTGGGAGTTCGCACAGGGGGGTAATCGAGCATGGGGATTCCGAATACAATATTGGTTTTCGGGATTATCAATTACTTTTATCGATTTTATCGATTTTTTTGCAAAGTTTGAGCTAGGGGGCTGGGAGTTGGCACAGGGGGGTAATCGAGCATGCTGATCATCCCCAAGGGGGGTGATCAGCGTGCTCGATTACCCCCTGTGCAAACTCCCAGCCCCGCAGGTCAAACTTTACAAAAAAATCGATAAAATCGATAAAAGTAATGGACGATCCTGAAAAATAATATTGTGTTCGTAATCAGCATGCTCGATTACCCCCCTGTGCAAAATCCCAGCCTCGCATGTCAAAATTTACAAAAAATCGATAAAATCAATAAAAGTAATCGATAATTCTGAAAACTAATATTGTATTCGGAATCCCCATGCTCGATTACCCCCCTGTGCCAACTCCTAGCCCTATAGGTGAACTCTGCAAAAAAATCGATAAAAATCGGTAAAGTCGACATCGATCGATAACGAAAAGTGGACTGTGACACCCGCCGGGGCCCGAAGTGTATGTGTGCCAAGTTTGGTCCGGATACGGCGGAGCCGGGTAAGCCAGCTAGTACCATATAATAGTCAAATATTTGGAGATTTCGATTTTCGAATATTCATTCTATAGTCAAATATTCGAAATTTTCACTTTTCGAATATCATTCGATATTCGACTCAGAGTATAGCACGCACCCGAGCTTGCGAGCAGCTGGCATAGGTGGCAGATCATCATTCTTCCAAACTGTTCACAGATACAAATGACAATGAAACTCACCTCTTCCTATTGATTTCCGTTTCGCGTGTACTGCACATGTCCAAGAGAATTTCACGGCGTTTCAGCACCTCTTCGCAAATGACCACTGTGTGATCTTCAGTCATCCGCGACACACAATGGTCGTCTTTATGAGTACTACTGCTAGCTTCGGATGCATTTGGACTCACATTATGAGGATCAACTGCTAGCTTCAAGTCCTCTGTCATGCCTAGAAATCTCTGTTTTGAGCTGTGAGAGATAGTTTTTAATACGTATAGTAATTAGATCATAGAAATTCATCCGGAGATGGAGTCACGATTATGACTACTGCAACGACGATGATAAATGCTGTATTCGTAGCGACGTAAGATACAAGTCCCGGGCATGCCTCACGCAATTCTAAGCGCCTCGCCTTGGCAATACTCCATTTTTTATAGCTCACCGAAAGCATTTTAACACGTTGACGACCGTGTGCATACGCGCGTATGCACGCCCTGACTCCGTCCAGCCTTTTCGTGCATCGTTTTTTCACGTGTAAACAAAAAGTTCTGGTAACTCCTCCTGTGCAGTAATGATACTAGTGGCCTGATTGTCATATAGAACACAAGGGCATCGCCGTAGGTGTACAGGAGTCTAAACCGTAGCTCAAAATGTACATCCAATTCGATGTGCTCCAAAATGGCTCACTCGTCAACATGTTAAATTCACAAAAGATGAAGCATTTCATGGGTTAGAGCTGTCCACACTGCATTTCTAGTCCGTAATAGAAAATTCGACTTCTGGTAAATTGCCAAAATGTGAGAGTATGCCCGAAGCCATCTAATACAGAACCACTACGGTCAGTGCGTCGCGTTCAGTCGATTATCTCGAGACGAAAGTGAATCCCCGGGTACTAAGCTAAGGTCATAACCATATGACAAAATTTAGCAAATGCAATCTGGCGAAGCTTTTTAGAATTGTTATGTTTGGTATCCGGTTTAATTCTTCTGTTGCGGTTTTTCCATGCGTTCCAGGCATCCTTGCTTTGCTTAATAGGTAACTTACAAGGGAATGGTCAGAAGTCGAAGAGGCCAAACCAAACAAGCTGTATACCATTCGATGCAGTATAAAACACTGACTTCGAATCTGTCTTCCTTAACTGCTTCGCGCTTCTGTGGACGAAGCTACAAGCGTTTTTATTGTGAAAAAATCACACATAAATACAGCGGAATTGAGCACACTGTTGCACTTTTAGCTCAGCTTCTTCCTTTAAAAATTTGAAGTAGGCTAGCTGCATGTTTTGGCCCAGCATTAAGGCGAACGTGGCTCTGCACGGCTAAATTTTCAATTTCACGCGTAATTTCTTACAAGGGAACGATACTCGGTGTCCGTGGCCTTTTGAAATGAGATGTATACCATTACACTCGTCTTGAAACGCTGATTCCAAATCTTACTTCCGTTTCTGCTAATCGCTCCAAAGATGTTATCATGGATCGCGCAGAGTTTGGCTGCCCAGTGAAAATTTGTCGGAGCGCCAATGGCATAGGTGCGTTGTGGTTTAGTGGTTAGTGCGATAGCCTCATGAGTTGATGCAGCTCTAGGTTCGAGTCCTTTTGTGTTTTTTTAGTTTTGCGTTGCCTCAATTAACCTTCTTTCACATCCTCAAGTTAAGTGAAGGCCTTACTCTTGAAAAAATGTGGAATTTTGGAAAAAATTACTACTGTTTGCGCTAAAATGTATTCAATGGTCATAATTCGAGTAAACTTTCTCGAACAAGCTTAATTGAGGCAAAAGTAATGCGAAAGTAAAAACGCAAAGGATTTGAACCTACATCAACTTATGAGGCTATCGCACTAACCATTAGACCAGAACGTGGTCGCAGTAGAGGCCGTTCCAATGACCATATTTCCATTAAGCGGCCAAACTTGGATCGAAATTCCTTCATAACTTCTTTCAGAGAAACGATTAGCAGAAACGGAAGTGAGATTCGGAATCAGCGTTCAAAAACGAGTGTAATGGTGTACATCTCGTCTCGAAAACCCACGGACATTGTGAGTGTCGTTTCCTTGTTAGCAAAATAATGGTCTTTAACGGCTTGTAGCTTCGTCCACAGAAGCGGGAAGCAGATAAGAAAGGCAGATTCGAAGTCAGCGTTTTATACTGCATCGAATGGTATACAGCTTGTTTGGTCTGGCCACTTCGACTTCTGACCATTCCCTTGTTAGCTTCACTTTTTCGACTATGGCGAAATAATTGAGAGAACAATTCAGTCAATCCCGAAAACAAAATCGACAATATGGGGTAAGATGGGTTAATGAAAACAAAGGACGCGTCAAAAATTAGATCGATTGACGTGCATTTTGACTTTGAAGAAACAAACGTCGCGTTTTTATAATCATCAATTTTTCTCTCATTAATTTTCCTCTCGGATTTATCTAGCTTTTCTTCGTTTCCCTGAGTTTTCAATATTACTTCGGGCTTGCAGTTTTGGTACACATCTTTTTTCTTTCTTGAATTTTCTCAGACAACCTTCACTTTTCATGGCTGAGGGGGGGGGGGGAGAGATTCAACAGAGTTTACACTTATGGCTTTGTCTCTAGGCCCATCGAAGGGGCTCACTCCTTAATCCGCCCCTTGTCAAACTTCAAGCGGACCATGCCTCTACCTCCTATTAAGTATAGAACAATAATGATTTTGTTAAGGATTGTCGACAAGTTGAGGAGCTGTGAATCATTAAGTCAAGAAATGCAGCGGGACAAATTTCCTCAAAAAGAAGCTGCCTGTTTGTTAAATCTGTTCGCAGATGCTCAACAAAAATTGACAAATGACAAGCGAGTGTAACGATGACTAATAAGAAAAGAAGAATTCATTATTGGACATCCTCGGTTTAAATCTTTCATGTCAAGTGCACACGCACATCCAATTTCAATTTTATGTCAGTACTTTAGCCTCAACCGACAGCCACAATCAAGCATACTGTACACAGAGCTCGACTCAAATTCTCTCCCACTGAGAGTTCCAGACGAAATCCTATGCGTGAAGTTCGATATTTTTCTTTCGTTGCAAGGATGATTAAACAATCATGTTCAGCGAAAACCCATATGGACTGCAAGCCATTACGGAAAATTGCCTGAAAATGCTGAACACGATCGGCTCAATCGCCTACACAATCAAATCCTATCTTAAAAAAAAAAGAAAGAAATCGAACAATAATGAAAAAAGACATTTTTAAAAATGCGTGAGGGAAATGGTGCTCCCTGGGAGAGGTCTTTTGTAGAACCGCAATCTGCTTCTTACAAAAAAAAAATTCAAAAATATTTACAGACTAAAACAAGTTATCGCAGAATTATATATTAGGTTGGCTAAAAAATAAGTTCGTTTTGGCATGCAAATCTTCTTAGAAATTTTTCTTGTTGTTTTCTATCCATGATTACTTCATGGGAAAGTACTTCAAAGCTTTTTCATCACATACCACTAGTATTCAGGATTTTCTATCATCAGTAAAGACATCAGTACAGTTATTCTTCAACATGGCTAAATTTCCAAAAGCTCAATTCTTTGACTTCCTAAGCTTTGTCTTCATGCTGTAATGGATGTAGAAGAACAGCAGTTTGGTATTTGATACAGAGTGGTTTTTCCTATTCAGTGAATAACAATGGAAACTGTTATCTGCCGCTTTGAAAAATCCTTATCAATAAAAAAAACCAAACTTCCTCATAGCGCACTATTAACAAATTAGGATTTCTAACTTCCTTGCATATTTTTTCCTCGGAAGATAAGTTCTGCTCAAACAGAATTTATTTTCCAATACCCATCGAAGTGTTCTTTCAGAAATACCAAACAGTAGACATAAATTTGTCCGCAGCATTTGTAAGAGCCGCAAAGACGACCAAACCTATTTATTGGCCAACCTAATTATATTAGGTTGATTCATAATCAATGCACGTTTTCTATACTTCAACTTCCAACCGAGATAATTCTTTCCTGAAAAGACATATCTAATCGCAATAAAACTACTGTAACCATCAAATCAGTGTCTATAAAATAGATACTTTTGCGTGACTGTATCTATTACAAGAAAGATTTTTTGGCCTGAAGATTGCCAACAACTTTTTTCAGAAGCCTCTATTTTGAAAGAGCTAACTTATGTTGAAACGAAGTAGGATAAAGCAGACTTCGCTCATCGTGTAGCCAAGGGTCTCTTGAGCAGTAATGCCAAGTTTGGATTTAACGGAAATTTTTTGAAAGAAAATGTCGCGAAAAAGTCGAAAGCACTCACTTTTTTCTGGCATCTCGGCGGGTTCAGAAATCGGTCATTTTTGAATTATTTCATTTTTCTCCGCTGGAAAGTGAGAAAACCCTAGCGCTTTTCTACCATTAAATGAACTAGGTCTACCCTTGCCGGATAGTGCAAAAAACCTACAATCGCCTTTTGCCTCAAAGATTTATTTGGCACGGAAGGGTCGCGACGATTATTAAAGTTCGCAATTGAATTTCTCGGCTCAGAATCCATGGAGAATTTTGTTCAAATAGCATCTTGTAGCACAAAATTCTCTAATCCTTATGCATATTTTTTGAAATTAATTTGGTTATTCCTAACGAATTTAGGGCAGAAAGAGTGAAAAGCAAAAATTTTGGAGCTTAGTCTCTTTTGTTTGAAGGCTCGGAACTTTGGAATGAACGGAGATTTACGAAAGCGAAGGGGCGCATAAGAAACTAGAAGGAACGCTCTTTTAGATAGCGTAAAAAGTTTTTGAGAAAATTGATTACACCTCAAATACCAGCTCCTGGAAGAAAAGGTGAAAAAAAGTGCAATAATTATAAATCAACCTAATATAAGCACGACTCTTGGCCTCGTCCATCGCTTTCTCACTGCTATATAAACTGATTCCAGAATTCCCCCGCCACGACATGTGAGCGGAGCTACACCGCATTCGACCAAAAACTCCCAAAAAACCTTGTTTTTAGAATAAGCTACATTTAGCTAAGACGTTATCGTTACGGCAGGACAGACACACAGGACAAGGACTAAGATGGCTAAAGGGCACTGTCCTGGCCCTTGAAATAAAGCAAATATTAGGTTGTAACATAAGTTTTGTGACACTCTTCTCATTTTCCTCTAACAAAATCAAGAAACTTTAGCAAAGTCTGAAAAGGACCATTTATTGACATCGTTTCCAACTTCACAGATATGTCACAGTGAATATAAAGGCAAGTTCTTTTTCCTCTAAAAATTCTCCTCTCCTTACTTTTTATGCTCTCAGATCTTTTATAGATTTTCGGGGGATTTGTACTTATATGAAGGTAGTTTGGAAGTCTAGGCTTTTCAATAACGCAAGTTGGAGATTTGTCACGGATGATACAAAGGTTTTTTAAAAAATCCATATGGATTTTTCATGAGTGACATGTATATATTAACACGTTGACGACCGTATGCATCCGCGCGTATGCACGCCCTAACTCCCGTTTAGCATTTTCGTGCATCCGCGCGTATGCACGCTAGTTTTTTAGGTGTAAACGAAAAGTTTTAAGGTAACTTCTATGCAGTAATACCACTGGTGGCCTGATAGTCTTACAGAACACAGGGCATCGCGGCAGCTGTTCAGAAGTTTGGGCCGCAAAATTGGGTAATCAGTCGGTTTTTGGTAAGGTAAACACATGCTAATTACGTTTTTCCGAGAAGATTAAAACTTTGCAAAGCTGTTTTGAAAGCAAAAAAGGATGAATCAAGCAAAAAATACCTGGTATTACAGCGTTTTTTGGAAAAGAAATTCCTCCAATATAGCGATTGCGCGGTTATTTGGAGGGAAAATCCACGCAAAAACCTTGATTTGTGTAAGTTCTGGTAAGGCTCTGTGATATACATGTATCTCTGAACAAAGTTCACATGTTTTATGAATAAGCGTCAAAAGGACTCCCACATAATGCTTTCGTGCATCCGCGCGTATGCACGGGCCAAATGCGCGAAGGACGTTAGTGGGAGTTTCGCCCAAAATGGCGCGGTCGTCAACGTGTTAAAAAGTTACAAACCTTCCTCATTTTGAAGATGAAGTTTTCATTTAAAAGCGTTAAAAAGTTTTTTCCTTCAAATGTAACAAAACTTATGTTACCAGACCCAATAGTTGTAAACTATGTTCTCTGTTTGTTGCAATAAAAAAAGATGACTTTTGCATGATAGCAACGACCTTGCTGCGTCTCTACCGCAACGCAAGTACGAGCGTTTGCGGACTGCGATGAAGAAATGAGACAAAAGCATTAAATCAAAAGTTTCTTTCCAGAATTTCCAAAAATCTCCTGTTTCATATAATCCCGACAAAAGATATAAGTGCAGAAAGCTGTTAAAAACACTCAGAATGCCACAAACAATATCAGTTGTGCAAAAAAGTCAAATTCTCTTCTCTGAGCTATCTACCAAAATATCAACACTCAGCCAGCCGCTCAGTCACATGCCGCTGTCATATTGCGAATGCCGATGACTATGCCATTTTCTAAGAGTCACATTATTTCGCTACAAAACGCAGCCCTCGTGCTGAAAATGGAAATTGAAACGCGACGACTTTTTTGTACGTTTGGCTGTTGATTGCAAAGCCTAGACACATTCAGTCGCCTTCAATTTTATACCTAACTCAAAGATTTGTTTTCTTTTCGTTATCTAGATCCAATTTCGCATTGTCTAAATCCAATTTCGCAAATTCTCATGAAATACGTGCTTTATTCTAAATAAGGATATTCAAAAATTTTATGAGGACATTCTACCTGTCGTATTGAGATTGAACATATTTTGGTACAGCTCGACATCTTTTTTTTTTCAAAATTTTAAGTGTGGTATGAAAGCAACTGAGATGACTCAAGCTCTTCGGTTGTTTTATGAAAGCAAAGCCGTCCAAAACGTTTATAAGGCTACTGGTCGCTACCGACAATGATTTAAAAGGATCTTCCTCTTCAAGACTGTTTGCGCCATGCGAATTCAGCTAGGAAAAAATTCAAATTATAGCTTGGACTCGTTTCTATGCAAATATTTTCGCCTTAATAGAGGATGACAGTGTTTTTATTTCAAAGGTCCATTTTCAAAATTTTTGACTTGGGACAGGGGAGACGGGTAGGAGAGAACATGGATTAGGAAACAGGAAGAACCCACCTTGTTATGTAGGCGGCACAAAACTTTTGGTAAAACCTGTCAAAGATGACATGTCAATTTTTTTTGACACGTTGCAGGAGGTTGGCAGTTTTTCTGTGAATTTGGGGCCAAACTTGGTTCAATGATGGAGCAATGTCCCTTCATGAAAAAAATTGGGTCCGAATACCGAAAAATAGCATTTGTTTCTTAGAAATTCAGCAAAAGCTCATCAAACGGATAGAAAAACGATTAATGTCTCCAGGTTCCAGATGCGTCATCAGAATTTCGGCTTATCATGTTGCTGAATTATAGAGTCCCTCTTGTTGAATTACGTATTTGCAACCCAAAGCCTTGCGCGCGGACGTTGCGCGAAGCTCTGACGTAGCGCTTGCGTCAATCAAAATGGGTGTACGCGATTGACACAAGCTGTAGACATTCTGCGCTGTTGAGGCTTCGCGACGCGGCAGGACGCTTCGCCGGAAAGTGAGAATGCAAATTAGGATTAATATCAGATATTTTTATGAAAAAAATGGATGGCTTCATTAAACTGAATGGACATTGGCAAAAGCAAAACATTCACTTTGTCACCATGGCACTGACTGGCATGGTCGAAAATCAACGGCGCAAAGTCATGACATCATGTGCTAATGCTCGCATTTTCGTATAGGAAACAGATTTACGATGAGTTATTACGCTGATTCAGGATTTCAAAACTAGTCGATCAGAAAAATACTGATCAATATCAAGTCATGCATTTTTCTCGGAAGAGAACCGAAAAACGCACACAGAAAGCCGAAAGCCATTTATGTTTCAATGAATATTTTGATTCAATGAACAAATTGAACAAACGTAGGACTTCGTACTACCACTAAATTTCCATAGCATAGAAAAATGAGGCTGGCAAAGGGGGCATTTGCAATCAAGAATGAGGTTTCTACGCAGTGATAAATCAAGCTAAATAGGATTTAAGATTCACCTATGGAAACGCTGACTTAGAAATTTCCTGATTCCACAGCTTTACAAGCTGATGAAGTTCACTTATCTCTCCGAAAAAAGTTTGAGAGGCATCTGTTTCCACTCAGCTGACAGAAAGATTCTACGTGAAAGAAGGAGCATTTACGAACGTGATGAGATGATTCGAGTGTCATAGAATGATTTGACAGAAATAAGTCAAAGATAAATTCAACAATGTTCTACGTGATGTTTATTTCGGAACAGCGATGAGAAGGGTCAGTCGGACAGCATATAAAAATTCGTTTCAAGCAAGATGTGAAAGACGTGATGAGGAAATATCTACTTTTCTAGCGACTAACACATTTTGAAGATTCTTCGAAGTTAGCAATGCCTTTTTTAGAGGAGTCCGAAACATAGTAGAGATAACAACTCTTTTTGTTATTTTCTGCAACATTTAGTCAACGAAAGGATCCTGAGAACGTAAAGAATTCAGTGACAATGGGTGATAAGACTGTAAGCAGCTGACCACTTGACGTCGCGATATATGCGGGCAATGTCCTAACATCGATAGCAGAACGCACGAGCGCAGTCTTGGCGACGACGAGAACGAACGGGCAGAAATGCGGGCAAATGGTTGCGCCGCGACCCTCGGCCGGTGCAAACACGACAGGACCGCCGCGGCCGTCTGCGCCCTTGCGGCCAGCGCGCTGCCTCGCTTCTCTGCTAGCCGGCACCTCCGCAGGCAGAGCGCGCTCGCGCCATTCTCTCGCCGCCGCGTCGCCTGTCAGTTGTCTCCTCAGCTCAGAGCACCCTCGCGACATTCTCTGCTCGCCGAGCGATGCAGCACCCACATGGCCGTGCCGTTGTGCACCTGGTAGCACGTCACTCATCTGATGTTGGATGCATGGGGACGCACTGCTCTCACGCTAATTGTCATGACATTCGAACCGGACGAAAGCGTCAGACCGTCGAACTCATCTTCTCCAATTTAGAGCTTGCAGACAATTTCAAATGTTTGTCACGTTCGTAATTGCCATTGCAGCAAATACAGTTCTAACACCTACGGGTGGATGACTATATATATGTCGCCGGAGGTGGTCTTACGCGGACATCGGCAACGGCCACGCAGCTCTCAGAAATTCGCAGTTGACTCGGCAGGACAAAACGAGGTGTAATCACGGAATGTCTACGCGACTCCCGAAGGCGGTTCGGGACAAAGTCAGGACACCTATTTCTGTTTCGGGACAAAAGTGACGAAATCAGGTGTCCCGACCGACACATTCTGGTCAAGATCGGAATACCTGCGGGACCCCATAATGTCCCGATCACATTCAGAGCACCCGGCCTACGTTCTTATTAACTGCTTTTTTGCCTCTAGGTCTTCTCTCACGCCTCCCTCTTCACTTTCCTTGTGTCCTCGGTCTTTGATTCTCATTTTTCACGCCTGTTATTTTTTGTTATTTTTCTACTCGTAAAACACAGCCTTACGTCGTAAAATTTATTAAGAAATACCAAGATCTTCTCGAGCAGGCTTTACAATGGAAGCGAAATGAAATGCGTAGAAAACAGCAAATATAGGATCCAGGAGCTCTACAACTGCGACACGAAGTGCGTGGCTAACGCTACGCACCTTCATTTGATAAAAAATTCCCCCCCCCCCACCCTCACCCCGGGCGGAAATCCTGGGACCGCCACTGACAATACTGTATAGGTTTCTCAACTTCTTCAATTTCATCTTCAACGCATTCAGTCTTCTCAATCATTAGGTCTTCCTTAGTGCGATACCCTCGATAACGACACGCTTTTTCTGAAAATCAAAAACTATTGATACCAGTAATCATATAAAACGAATAAATCACCTTTGACGGAAGAAGCGCTGCTCTTTTGGGGTCAAAATGGTAAGTGCGGATGCCTGGCTGCGAAATCACACTTAAAAAGTTGTTTTGATAACAAGGGAATGGTCAGAAGTCGAATCGGTCAATCCAAGCAAGCTACCTACTATTCGATGCAGCATTCAAAGCTGATTTCCAATCTGTATTCCATATCTGCTCAACGTCTTTGTGGACAAAGTTATGGGCAGCTTTACTGCGAAAAAATCGTACACAAAAATTGCGAGATTGAGCACATTGATGCATTTTCGGCTCACCCTTAGGTTTTAGTAATATAAAGTAACTTAGCTATGTTTTGGGCAATCGTTAAGCCAAACATGGCCCTGTCTGCCAGCATGCAGATATCTTGTCAAAATGACGACTTTTAACGGCTCATAACTTCGTCCACATAGGCGCTAAGCAAATATGAAATACAGATTCGAAGTCAGCTTTTTATGCTGCATCTAATGGTACGTAATTGTTTGAGATGACCACTTCGATTTCTGGCCATTAGAGTAAGTATAAGCCAAATTTTGCCTTACACATCATATTTATTCAGTAAAAAAACTGCTACATTGTGAATCTTGGAACAAAAACATGTAGACCAACCAGCCATCCATTCAAGCTCATTTTCCCCTTTTTATAATTAAAAAATGATCCAAAACGTAAATGGATTTCTGCTTAGTGCTGTTATTTTTGAAAAAAAAAGGTTGAAGACTCCATGGTGATGAATTTCATTAATCAAAAAATCGTTATGCCTTTTCGAACAGAAAACATTTGGGTTATGTATGTATCAGTCCAATCTTTTTTTTCTCTTTCTTCTATTGTTATCAAACATTTGATGCTTTCAACATTATATGTGTTGAATTTGAACGGTATCAAATCACTTCGACATTGCTAATTTTTGAATGTACAGGAATAATAGTAGCGAGTGGTCACAATTGCAGCAGCAATTATAAATGTAATTTTTTTCGTCAAAGATTTCGGTTTCCATACTCAATATCATATATGAGATCGTAACCGTTCATTTCAATCATATGCTCAACAATCATATTGCGAGCGCAGAAAGAGTGGAATTTTGGGCCACTTCGGATCAAAGAAAATAGGACAGACTGCAAGGGTTTCCAAAAAAGGGAAAGGGAATTTTGCAGAGCATTTCCAGAGAAAATTTTGTGAACGGGAAGAATTTCTAAGCTATTTCTAAAGAGATTTTTAGATAAAAAAAAGGTGCCCGGATATTGGCAATGTGAAGGGTGATTTGAACATTTCGGCAGTGGAAAACCAAAATACGTGCTCTAAAAACTTGGACAGGATACTAAGAGCAGTTTGTTCCATTTGGGAAAGTGGAGTTGAGGGACACAACCGTAGCTGTACAGTTACAGTAAAGCTGGCTCTCGGAAATGTGCAAGAACCGCACTTTGGTAATTGATTCCTGAGTGTGGAGCTCTGGGGAGCGCTGCGAAATTCTTGCAAAGACTAGAAGCCATCTTAGTTAGGCCTCGGGCAGAGTTCACGCGATTTCATTGTCGCGACTGATTGCGACAAGATAATAGTAACAATATCATTGCATGCCGATCTTCTTGCACTTCGGTTGTGATAGTTTTCCAACACGACTAATCGTGACATACACGACCGAAATACATGAAGGTCGGCATGCAATAAACTCGTAAAGCCCCGGACAGACTTCACGCAATTTAATCGTCGCGATCTAATCGCCAAGATTTCCATTCATTTTCATTTCACATTCAA